>CAUYSK010010598.1:0-122629 GCA_963575035.1 Avahi laniger
TGTAGTCCCAGCTACTTGGGAGGCTGAGACAGTAGGATTGCCTGAGCCCAGGAATTTGAGGTTGCTGTGAGCTAGGCTGACGCCACGGCACTCGCCCCAGGCAAGAGAGTGAGACTCTGTCTCAAAAAAAAAAAAAAAAAAACTTGCTCTCAGAGCCCTATCATTCTAAAGTTCCAGAACTTTCTATACCTCAGGCAGCACTGTCAGGCAGAGGTTTTTCACAGACCAGGTGGGATCCGTGGAGAAGGGGTGAATTCTTACTGCTCTTAGGTCATCTAACCTCACATCTCTTCCTAATTCGTGACATGCCTGGCTCCTGATGACTGTGTCAAAGAGGGTGTGGCCCCAGTCTCCAGGCCTTCCCTCCCTGGCTCCCGGTGCCATCATGTTCTGATTAGTATTAATAATTGATTTATACAGCACCTTTTACAAGCCTGCAAATAACACTCTCCGCAGTCGACCCGTGTGGACACACGCATCACTGCATTTCACCCTTGGATGATAAGCTGCCACAGCAAGGGGGGAGCAGGTGCGGCAGGCACCAGTCACCTGTGTGGCGCCAACTGTGTGACATGGAGACAGTCTGACGCAGGAAGTAGGGCAGCGTTATCTCTGCTGGCTGGCATGGGTGGAGGTGATGCCGGCCTGTTCTTAGGAAGTCAAAGGATTCCACATCTGAGAAGTCCAGGTCAGGGAAGCTTCCTTTGGTCATAGGGCAGGGTCGCTGAATCACTCCATTATATGGACAAAAGAAATCCTGATATGTCAGTGGAATAAAAGAATTCCAGTGGCAGAGGTAGGGTAAAGCCAACATATTTGTGGGTCACATCTGCATGTAATGGGGGGCTGTATGCCCTTGTTTCTCCTCCCAAGCCAGAGCAGAAGTTGAAAGAGGTCATCAAAGACTCGGGTCACTGGCCGCCATATTTTAGGGGGCCAGGGAGGCTCACCCCATATTTTAAGGCATCCTATGTTAGTGTTTAGAGGAAGCTGAGGTTTTTCAGGACTCTGAGTGTGATCATTTGGATGTAGTTCTGCCAGTCAGTTGGAGTTCATTTAAGATCTTACATTTTTGAGAGTCAGCATCACATAGTTTGTGAGTTCTGGATTAAGCCCATTCTCTGGTGGTCTTGAATGAGATCATTCGTCTAGAGATGGGTTCTACAACTTACTAGGTGGGTGATCGTGGGAAAGTTGCAGACTCTTTTGTAACCTCAGTTTCCTCACGTATGACAGTACCCATTTCAGGGTAGGGAAGCACAGTGCCTGGCACATAGTGTGTGCTCCATAAACATAAGCTACTTTTTACTTTATCATCATGACAGTCGTCAGTATGTCCATCATCTTCATCAAATAGCAATGATCTCCTAGAAGAAATGAAATATCTTGGTAAATCAGAAAAGAACTCAGTTTCCTGGAAAGGAGGAATGAGACACAAAGAGAGGCTTCTGTGGTAGCTCAGATTCTATCTAGCACCCTGTTCCTTGGAAGGTCACCGGGGAGAACCCAGACTCACTCAGGAGTGAAGCCAAGCTAAGGGGTGAGTCAGAGCTCTTGGATGGCCAAGTGGAAGAACTCAGAGACCAGGAATGAAGTACCAGCTCCCTAGGAAGCCAGGCAATGATGTGTGCACTGAGATGAGGCACAACCTAGGATTCTGGTAGAAACATCTCAGATCAGGATTTTCCAACTTTATTCCACCCTACACCAGACCGTGCTCCACAGACAAATGATGGCATGATCAAGTAGGGGGACAGCAGCATTCTCGTCCTTCCTCTTGGAGAGCCGCAACACTTATCAATGTAGTGAAAGCTTTGAGAAGTCCACTTATAGATGTGGTTTAGCTCGGTATGTCTCAAACCCATTTAATTCTTGGACCCCCTCCTTTCATTTTATCTCATAAAATAATGCATGCTTTCTCTAAACATACCTTGGGAAAGATTGATTTAGACCATGAGAATTTGGAAGAATTATCTCTTCCAAGGCTGGAAAAAAATATATAGATTTTAAAAATCTAATCTATGTATTTTTAATGCATCTTACCCAAACATCATTTTTTTAAAAAATTTGTAAATAGACTCATCACCACTTCTAAATTATTGCTATTGTGCTTAGAAATGTTGATCTTGATTTGGTAGCTATTTTAAATGGCTTCCTTAAAGGCTGAGGAATGGGGAATAGCTGTGTTCCCAATCTGTGACAGTGTCAATACTATTCACGGTAATGTCAGTACTGCTGGTGATAATATCAATACGATAGTAGCAACAATTGTCAGTCATGGGTTCCATTTATGAAGTCCTATGCGCCCTTCCCTGCACTAAGTAGGTGGTGTATTTTATCTCACGTGGTCCTCCAAAGAAGAAACCGAGGTTCGGAAGAGGTAGATGGTTTGCTCAAAGTCGTATCACTAGAAAGTCGCAGAGCCACCATTTGAATCCAGAACCAATCCTCAGAACAAAGCCACAGCTCTCATGTTGCCACCCCACGTAGACCTGTCCATCGTCCATTCCCGTCTGTGTGCCACATCCTCTTGAAGTGACTCCAGGGACACAAGTACTGTTCGGAGCCAGGGCTGCCTGAGTAATTGGAAGCTGAGGCCCAGCACTCAGCAGGCTGCTGAGTCACCCACAGGCTGTGCTGTGGCTGACGCACCATGGGGGGCGGATGCAAACACATCTCAGGCCCCCAGGGCTCTGTCCTGTGGACTTTGTCCTCGGGGTGCCAGATGTGGCTGTGTGCTGTCCAGGTGTCGCTTTCATTTTCCGAGGCTCACACTGGCACACACCCAGAGAGACTCTACATATGTGCACATGTGTTACACTGTTGGGTGAGTGCCTGGGAGGGGCTCCAGCCTGACTGTCCTGATTTTAGCACTGAAAACCCCAGGTCCTGGGAAACCCCTCAGCCCTGGCAACTTGGGACAATTGGTCACATAAGTAGGTCCTTTGGCCCATATAGAGATTGACAGGTGGGAGTTGTCTAAGGTGAAGGGGAAGCTAAATTCAGTGCTTTCAAAAATAACCAGTTTTTGTAACAGAAAAATGCAGTAGAAGGTAGGAAGTTCCATTCTGACTGTCAAAAAGAAAAACCCTCATTGGAAGACAAAACAAAACAAAACTCAGCAAAGTCTTCTTCATTAAATCCAGCACTTTAGTAATTCAATAGAAGTGCTTTTAAAATCATACCCTTCTATTCCTTTGTTTGCTACAAAATTGTGAGTGCTTATGTGTGCCACATTCCATTCCTTGCTCAGCTGTTGACATACAAAATGTCTTTGGATTTTCACAACCACCCCGCAAGGTAGGAGCTACTTTTATGCACAGTTTGACAGATGAGGAAACAGGCCTAGGCGAGTTAGGTGACTCCTCCAAGGTCACAGCTAGGTGGTGCCTGATGCAGGTGTCTTGGACTCAGGTGACCTGAGAGTAGTCCCCAGGCACCACCCCAGTGGGCCATCCTGCTTCCTCTGCTAGCTAGAGATGGCTCATCATCACGCCAGAGGGTAAGTTTCCTAAGGGCAGTTCTTGTTCATTTATGCATCCTCAAAGAACCTAGCATGGGGCTGTAAATATAATAGATGCTCAACTAATGTTTGCCAGATTAGATTGAAGTGAAAAAATTCTATGTTTTCTTTGCACATAGCAAAAAGTATTTTGCAGAAGCTCTGATCTATTTCAGCTAGGCTGTTTTCTTTGTTTCTCCACCAGAATAACAGCCATTTTAATGCCTGTCTCCCTATGGAATCAGAAGCTCTTATCATTTATATATAAATATATATACATATATATAACATGTATGACAGGCATCATACATATATATAGAATACATATTATACACACACATATATTTATAAGGACAAGCCCATACTGTTTTATTCACTGCTGCATCCCAGCTATTATCACAATGCTTGGCACATAGTAGGAACTCGATCAATATTTGTTGAATGAAGGAATGAATAAATACAGGCTGTCCAACAAGAAAACACTGAATAAAGAGAGCTGTGCAGCTCCTAGGATAAATTTCCCACCCACTTTTAAAACAACATATCGGCCTTGCCTGAGTCCAGCAATTTCAGGACGGGGATATTGTTTCTGGGAACCTGTTCCACGCTGCGCACACACTGTCAGTCTTCTCTTTAATCCAGAGCCATCGGGAACTTGTCCAGTCAGTCCCACGGGGTAGTGGCAGCCTGTGGGGATGCGGGTCTGGGTGCTAGGGAGTATCTGCAGATGGCGAAACCATGAAATCATAATAGCAAAGATGTGCACAGCACGCTCCCATGTGCCTGTCACTCTGCTGAAATGTCACATGTAATTAACCCAATTATATTTCACAACGACTCTATGAGGTTGGTAGCATTTAATCCCCAGTTTATAGAGAAGAAAATGAAGATTCAACAGGTTACATAACTTGCTCAAGGTCACAGATATTGTAAGTCTGGCCCAAGTCCATGGTTCTAACCCCTGTAAGGCAGCAGTCCCCAGCCTTGTTGGCACCAGGGACTGGTTTCACAGAAGACAGTTTTTCCACGAACCGGGGGCCAGGGAGATGGCTTTGGGATGATTCAAACGCATTGCATTTATTGTGCCGTCAAACCTCTCTGCAAGAACTACTTTTCTTCTACCACACAAAAGCAAAGATGTGTATGGAGCAAGAGAAGGTTAACTGTGAAGAATAGGTCAGCCTACACCCTCTGAAGGCACAAAAGTACACCCATTTTCCCACTATTTGCTGAATGTGTTGTGTGATTCACAACCCTGACTTTGGACGTACGCTGTTGCTTCTGTCTCAAAAGTCCTTTCTACTGTCCCCCACCTCCCACCACTACCTGTTTGACCAGTTCTTCTAGGTGGTTCAAATGACCACCCCCTCTGCAAGTTTTTCCCGAACTTCTCCAAGCTCCATCCTTTCAGCTCCAATAGCACACTGCATGCACCCTAACTCATCTAGCTCTAGGTCCCTTTCTTCTAAATTCCTCTAGTGGAGAGGAGGATGCCAGTTTTCTAAGATGTTTCTCTGACAGAAAGAGCTCTCAAGGTCAAATATAGTTGGGGAATGCTGCTGACTCTATCCAACTTGGGGAAATTCACAGACATTCACAGAGTCAAGGTTCTGAGAAGTCCTGCAGAGAAGAAACCAGCATTTCAAAATTTGATCACAGAGCACTTCCCCTTCCATCCAATCCCAACTTTTCTTTGGAAGTAACATCCTGTTCGTGGAGAACATTGTTGTCGTTATCTGTTCACGCCTGCATCTTCTCCCTGATTGTGAGTTCTCTGCAGAGATCGTTTCTTTATGGTCTCTAGAGCTCCAGCATTGGGGTTAACGTTTGTTGAGTTGCATTAAAGAGGTTTCACGGGCAAACTTAGGCAGAGGCAAAGCTGCAGACTGCTGTATGCAGACACCACGTAGAAGGAAAGTCTGTCTCACTTTCCATCCTCACCGCCCCACTGGGCATTTGGCAACCCGCACATGATCCAGTCCTAAGCTTCCTTGCCATCAATCTCCGCCGATGTGGTGCCCCCAGGATGTGACAACCCATGAAAATCATCGTCGAACACATTTTAGCCTTTCTTGCTAAATTCCCAGACTTTGTCTTTTTGAGCTGTCTCCAGAACCTTCCCAAGGGGGATTTTCCTCGCTCTTGTAAACCAGAGATTTATGTGCCTCCTGTGGACTTTTCCCAGCTTAGCTGAATTCTTAGTGGTGGGTGTTTTCCTTCAGGCGGAAGTGTGTGAAGCAGAGGACGTGGGAGAAACTGCTTTGTAGTGGGAGAAACTGCTTTGTAGTGAGATTCTTCGACTAGCTCTTACCTGTGAAGGGTAATTTGCAAGGCGATGTGGCGTGGTGGAAAAGACGTTTTCTGGACTCAGAAGTGGATTTGCCTCCTGTAGCCTTGTGACTTTGGGCATGTTCCCTGCCCTTCCCGACCCTCCTCCATTGCCTTCTCTACACCATACGAATAATGATTATCTACCTTGTAGGATGTGGGCAGGAGAGCCGTTATTTTATGAATTGTTTTCCCTTGGACGCCTGTTAACTACGCTTGTCACCTCTGTCTTCCTTCCCACCGTCTTTATACCACCGCCATTATTTCCATTCACTTTCTGTACGTTGTTTGGACCGAATCCCTCCTTCCAGCTGTTCCAACTTCTTAATCTTCCCTTTTTTTCTTTCATCCTCTTGTCCCCATGTCCTACATAATCCTGCATAATCTGGAGCCCCTCATGAATCTTTTTTTAATCTCAAGTTCTGTCTGTTTTTGAAAGAAAGTCTCATTTTGTACCTGGACATGAGTGGACTTATTTAAAATGCTATCAGCTGACTCTATCCAGCTGTGGGAGCTGGGGCTTCCGCTGGAAAACGGGCCATCGTGTAGATTTCAACCACTTTTGACCCCTATTTGGGTGACTTTTGTGGCTGAAATAGTGTGAGGCCCCAGGGTGTGTCCCTGAGTGTCCGCCCTAAATGGGTCTCATTGATTCACGCCTAACAGCTTTCAACAAAAGACGTTAGAAAAAGAATTTCAAAGCAAACCAAGTAAAAGCAGAAGAAAAGAAGTGGTTAATATGAAATCATAAAAAAATGACCAAAATTTAATAAGTAAACTTAAGAGTTTGTTTTTTGAGAAACAAACTCTAAAAGAACAAGTTACTGAAAAGGTTAACACAGAAAAAAAAAATGAGGAAACTTAAATTTCCCCAAGTTACTGGTGAGAAACAGGATATGAAGTTCTAAAGGAGGTATTTAAAGCTACAAGAGGGTGCTATATATAATTCTGCGTCCTCAGCACTGCTGACATTCTGGGCCAGATAAGTCTTTATTGTGAAGGGCCGTCCTGGGCACTGCGGGGTACTTAGCAGCATCCCTGGCCTCCACCTGCTAGATGCCAGTAGCACTTCCCGCCCCTAAGTTGTGACAACCAAAACGGTCTCCAGACATTGCCAAATGTCCCCTGGGAGGCAAAAATCACTTCCTTCCGAGAACCACTGTTCTATATTAATCACTTCGAGAAAATCTTAAAGACATGGCAAATTTTCTAGGGAAATACTAATAAAATTCACTGAAAATTTAATATATGTGTAAATTTATAGGTATGCCTGCATCTCTATGCCTGTATACAACCCAGGGAAAACATTTGCAAAATTGACAATATGTCATCTCTAAAAAACAAAATCCTGGGTCAAAAAGAATTTATCAGTGAGTTACTTGACATGCTCAAGGGAGAGTAAAGTATCTATAAATTGCCAAGGTGACCTGGTTTCCCTGGGACCGAGTGGTTTCCTGAGAATGAAGAACTTTCAATTTGTTGCAACAGAGGGGGGCTGTGAGTGGTTCTTCATTTGGGTCTCTCTCTCCCGAAACCCCAAATTTACCTTCTTTCTTCCCTAATCCTTCCTTAAACCCACTCCCATATATTCCCTAAGGTACTCAGGGGAGCTCCCGGTATCCTCCGGAGCACAGCTGGAAATCCTACGTTAGAAGAAAATCCACCACAGTGAAGTAGGGACCAGTAGGGTCCAACATAGTTATTTTAAAATAGGTCGAAGAGGTATTTGGTAAATTCAAAATCCATGTGATTTAAAGCAAGAGTAATAACCAAGCTTTCGTTAAACTAGAAGCATGCTCCTCTAACATAATGCTGTCTTTTTCAAATCAGTAGTGTCATCATTCATAGTGGGGATTTTCCCATTAAAATCAGAAAAAAAGATTCTCATGACAACTTTAATAGTTTTGAAGAAGTTTTAGCCAATGCTAAACTTAGCAGCGGGAAAAACACATAAAATGAAGATAAACTAGAAACAGAAAGATAAAATATAATCACTTGCAGATAATCTGATTGAATCAATGAACAATTTATAGGAAGTGATAAGAGAGTATAAAAGAGAACCAAAAATCTTCTCTAGGTTAAAAAATTAACTTGATGGGCTTTTAAAGAAAGATTTTTAAAGAACTCACCACAATTAAGTGAAAATGATTTTAAAGTTAAAATTACATGGGCGTAGCCATAAAATTTTGTGTGAAAAATAAGACAGGGCTTATACTAACAAATTTAAAATATATTAGAAAGCTACAATGATTAAAACAATATGGGCCTAATGCAAAATAGACAACTAGTCAGATGGAATTAAATATAAAATCCCATAATTGGTCTCAAGCATAGATAAGGATATAATCTATGATTGAGGTGTCAGTTCAAATCAATGGAGGAATGATCAAGAGACGAAAAATAATTCTGTGACAAATAATAGATAAATTATTAATATTTGATAAAATGAACTCTTACCTTATGCCATATGATGAAATTAATATAAGTAGATTAAGAGTCACATGTACATAGTGAAATTATAAAAGAATTAGAAAGAAATATAGATGAACTTTTATCTGAACTCTGGATAAAGGCAGCTTTTTTAATCATAAAAGGGAAGGCAAAACTATAATGATATATTAAACTCAATAAAAATTTAAAATAAAAACATAAAAATCAAAAGGAAGATGACTATAGCATAAAAATATATACATTACAGAAGTAAAATGATTATCAATAATATTATATGAAGAGTTAGTACAAATTAATAAGAAGGTAAGCATATAGATAGAAAAGAGAGGCTGAGTATACGAATGGCCATTTAAAGTTATAAAAAGACACTAGCATTATAATAAAATCAATGCAAATTAAAACAAGATACTGTTTTTTGCCTATCAAATGAAAAAAACAATAGTAATAATTATTCAGGTGTAGGAATAATAACCAGATAATCAAAGATGCTCACCAAGATATGTATACAAAGATGGTCATAAAATTATGATAGGAAAAAAGGAAATTAGCCATTCAGCAGTAGATTCTTATCGAAAAAATGTGATAATGCTACAAAGGGATAATTATAATTAAAACCATGGGCATAAGAATAGGAGGAAGTATTAGTGATAGACAAAAGTTTTAAAAAGTAATAGAATAATCTGCAGAGAGTATGATATCATTTTTGCAAAAACCCAAAATATACACGTGTCTACACACCAAACAAGGGTGTAAAAATGGAAACATAGAGTGCCAATGGTTTTCTGATTTGTGACTTTTATTTTCCTCTTTGCACATTTTTGTATTTCCCAAATGCTTAATGATCATAATACTTCTTTAGTCCTAAGAAAAACATATTAAATATTATAAAAATAATTTCAGTCTAGTTGATCAAGAAGCTGTCTGTCCTTTGAGCCGATTTCTTCATTTTTGACACGTTAGCATCCGCCTGTTTTCATTCAAGACTTGTCAAGTCTGTAAGTCTGGGATAAACACAATGTTGAGTGGGGTGATGAAGGCTCAAAAGAGGTTCCAAATCATCAATGTTTCCCCGTGGGGGCTTGCCAGGACACTGGAAATGGATTGGTTTGAATTAAGTATTATTCTTTCTTTCCCTCTTAAAATTCGGATGCCTCTAGAAGGGGTAACTGTGTCTGAGACCTCAAAGATGCTCAATCAATAGCCACTGACTGCAACTGAGCTGAAAATAGAGACGTATAAGACGACTTCGTGTATGACATCAGTTTTGTCTCATAGGTGCACTTGATTGTTCCAGGGGTTACTATGTAACTCAGACGTGAAGAACAAGAGCACATAGAATCCGTAAATATGGACAAGCAGAACGTGGGATGCATAAAGCTCATTTCTTTCTCTAAGTGCACAGTTTTTCTCAGATTCATCCTGGTAATAGCCGTATTCTTGGTAGATAGACTCCTGATTGGTTGTTGATCCTAATAAGATATTCATTAATTTATTTATTCATTCACTCACCTATAACCCTAAGGGGTTCATGAGCCACGTGGTTCCATCAGGTGTCTGTCACTGGTAAAGAAACACAATCAAAAAGTAACTTTCCAGTAACTCAAGCTCTTTATTTGTACTTCTTGAATGCCATGAAATGCACATAAAACCTATGGACCATGGGCCATTTCCCTTATTCCTGTTCTGTCTTCCTGTGATTCTGTATAGTAAAATCTGAAGACTCAGTGGGGCAACAGTTGAAGTCTAATTCTCATGCCAACAATGCAAATTAGATAATTTCATCCTCATTTTACAGATGAGGAAATGGAAGTTTATATCCAACATGCATATCAACTTGTGTGTATCTAATTTAAGATGAACGGGAACACACCTCCCGTGTGGCTTGGTTCGGTCCCAGTGTAGCTTTGCTGTCTTGGGGTGATTGTTAAAAATGTCTCCTTGTACTCTCCAAAGTGTTCCTGCTTGGATGATCGAGATCAGTGACCTGTCACCTATTAGAACACCACTAGCTTCAAGTAACATGAAGCAAAGATTCAGGAGGTTGAGCCATTCAGGACTCTATAACCTCACAGACCAAGAAACGCAGTTAAGATAGCCTCAGGATTGAGTGATTCGGCAGCTCAACATCGTGGTTGAAGACAGAGGTTCCTTCTGTCTTTTCCTTTGCCAGCCCTCTAGGTTGGTTCTGCCCCTGTTGGTTGTGCTATTTCAGGTGACACTGTCTCACACACCAGTGGCTAAAGTCAGAAAAGCGTGTGTTGCATACTATAGCGCAAAGAAGTCTTTCCAAGGAGCCACTAGCAGATGACTTCTCATGGGGTCACATGTTCTCTCTCCAGCCAATCACTAGCAAGGGAATGGGAGTGGTCACATGATTAGCTATAACCAATTAGGATTTTTTTTTAAGCAACGGCCGGACAAGGAAAGAAAAACCGGGCTCTTCTAGGATGGAAGAGATAGAAAGTGGCTGTTGGGTGGACCAAGCACAGTGCCTGCTACAAACTTTAATAGTAGGTGAGGAGTGGCCAGCCAGTTCCGAAGGACCCAGAGACTGCTATTTCCACCCCCTCCCAGCCACCCTTCTTCAAATACTGTGCCCTCCAAGTGATTATGTCTGTGTTATTGGGGGTTGGGGGAGTCACTGTTTGAGAGAAGCTGCAAACCAACAGCTATAGCAATGTAATAAAGTCTCTAGGATCCTGTGAAGGCACTGCAGGCATTCTAGAAGGCTTCTGAGAGACAGTGGCTTTTCGGCTGAGTGTGAAAGGGTGAAGAGGAGTTTGCTTTGTAGCTGTGGACAGGAGCCAGTGAAGGGCATTCCAGCAGAGGGAACTGCACATGCAAACACTTGGTGATGAGAAAGAGCCTCATGTGTTCACAGAGCACGTAGCACGGTGGCAGTGATGGAAGATGAGCTTAGGGAGGTTGGCAGAGCCACATCCTGAAAGGCAGGCATAACTTGCCAAGAAGGGTCTTATTCTTGGGGAGTCACTGATGGGTTTTAAACTTGGAAGTGGTCAGACTTCCTACTGGTGCCCTGAGGAAGTTGTATTAGCAGGGAGTCAAGACTTCCAGGGCAAATATTTTTATCTCTGTTTTTATTCAAGGGGCTGGAAATCCCAGTTGATGTATTGTAGAGAGGTTACTCAGAGCTAGCAGTGAAATGCACAGCTCTGAAAATGCTAACCCTTGGAATGTTGCAAAAGAAGGTGGTTTATTTATTCTTCTGTTGTATTCTGTTCTTGATATTTTGTGGCAGAGCCTGCTATGTGTTCACCAAAATTCTCTTCTTTTTCCTCTTGGATACAAGCTAATGATACATTACTTTTCTCAATGTCTCTGGGAGTTGGATAAGACCTTGTGACTAAGTTATGGCTAATAGATGGTGGGCATTGGTGATATTCCCAGCTTCGAGGCCTGGCCCCTAAAATCCTTCCACACCATCCTTCATGCTCTCTTTCCATTCACTTGCCAAATGGAGAGGTCTCCAAAGACATAGAGGAAGGCAGTGCTACCAGATGGGAAGATCCTGGATCCCTGAATGACTGTATGGAATGGAGCCCTCTGCTGACTTGCATTGTACTTAGTATCGTAGAGAAACAAACTTTTATTGTGATCAACCAATGAGATTTGAGAGTTTTATTTGTTACAGCAGATGAAACATGCCTTGCAGGTGTCTATGCATCCTTGAAATACTAGAGAAACTGACAAAACGACTTCCTGATAAAGTCAATAAAAATATGCTAATGTTAGAGGGAGGGTAACAGCATTGCTGAAGACTCAGGGGGCTCATCTGGGAAGGAAAGACATGGACAGTCTGTCTCACCTGGCTGTGGTGAGGGCTCCGTGACATCATATATGAAAAGCCCCTAGCGCGAGTTGTATCTTAATGGAATAAGTTAGGGAATGTGTTTTTGGAGTTTGTAGTTATTTATTGGTCTCAGATATAAAGAGGGAGTAATAAGAGTTTTTGTGAAGATTAAATGAGACTGTACTTTTAAAGCACTTGGCACAGTGCCTAGCGAATAATGTGGAAGCTGCTGTAACAGTAATTACTGGTTCTTACTGACATTACTAAGAAATGTAAGAAATGCCTGGGCCCAGGGAGCAGGAGGTTACGGAGGAGAAGGCATTTCAGGCTGGGGGATGAGTGAGAGTTGGGAAGCTGTTTTGGGAGTGATGGGGGAGGGGCAGGGAAGATGGGGGGGGTTGGGGGGTATGACAAGGGTGGGGAGAGGAGATGTATGACACCAGGTGCAGCAGTTGAAAAGCTCTGTTTATAGCCCTATGACCACTTCTGCCCAGACCAAACCCGGATCATTCCCATCGCCACTGGGCACACATCTCTGCAGCACCCTGGCGCCTAATCATATCTCGAGTGCTGTTTCCAAGAAGCTCAAAGGGCTTTCTGGAAGTTATCTGCCTGCTTCACCCAGCGGCCCCTGCGTTATCACTCCCATCTCACAGATGGAAAAACAGGACACTGAGTGGTAAACCTACTTACCCCAAGATCAGAGTGTGAGTCAGTGGCCCGGGTGTAATCAGATTCTAGATTTCTCGATCACAGGCTGCTTCTGCGGCTCCTCTGGGCTAGCTTGGGGCCGCCGCCAAGCAGGCTGCATTTCTTTTTCCTCAAAGAGAGACACGAAGCATCTCGACTCCTCATGTGATTTAGTTATTAGCTAGATCCTGATCTTTCTGATGACAAGAAGTTTGATTTACAGACTAAATATTCTCTTGTGCGCTGGCGGACATTCTATACTTTTATTCCTGGCATTTATTATCAAAATGTTCAAATAAACAGAAAAGTCAAAAGAATTTTTGTCCATACCTGTATGCACAATAGCTAGATTCTACGATGGACACTTTGTTTTGTTAGCTAAAGTACTGCTAAGCGGAGAGGTGATTTTTTTTTCAGTGATAGATACTTAAAAATAAAAATATTCTTAAGTATCTGCAAATGATTAAAAAATAAGGTTTTAAAAAAAATCTTAAATCTTTCAGCTCACCAGTGTACTGTAGGATTTGCTACTAAAGCCAGATTACAGTAGATTGCAAGAATGTTTTCATGCAATATATATATATATCTTAACATGAGTTTTTAAAATAAAATGTCATGGTATTTCACTAGACGGGCCTAGTTTTAAAGAGAAAAGATGCTCTCCCCAAACAAAACAATAACAAAACCCAGGGATTTGGGACAGGGAGTGTGGCCTGCAATCCTGAAATAAAAATACACTTCCCTTAGCCCTTTCCCATGGGGAAGTGTGTATGAAGTCAGGAGATAGAAACCGCATGGCCAGAGACTCGAAAGGGCCAAAGAGATCTTTAGATCAAGTCCCTTATTTTACAGGTAAGACCCTGAGGGTGCAGGTGACTTGTCAGAGGTCACACAGCCAAGACCTTTCACTGACCGTACTAGACCAGTAACTTCTTATGTTGGAGGCAGAGTTGGTAGACAGTACTCAAATGACCACAGCATTTTGTCACTATCACCTTCCTCCATTCCAGGCATCCCGAAAGACACACAGGCTCTGTCTTTATTTACATGGACATAGGAACTCAAACAATGAGCACTAGTTGAGAATGCTGCCACCAGAGGAGGTGCCAGAAATAATCCTTTTTAGGAATCTGGGAGAAAAATGATTGGTTGGGTAAATTGGCTCGAATGTGGATATGAACTGCCTTCATAAAGCAACAGCTCTGCTGCCTGGCGAATGTCCTTTTGGCGTGACCTTCTCTGCCCAGTGGCTTTAACCCAGATTCAGTTCCTAAGGTCCCTAGCTGTTCAACTACCAGTAATACCTGGGTGTAACACCTGATCAGAAAAGTGAATGCATAAATAAAGCCTATGCCACTCTTCTCCCTGCCACTGCTCCTGAATTTATCCAGGAACAAAGGGGCTGAGTTTCCACTGAGCTCCCTGCTTGCTGTTCAGTGCCAAGTAAACCACTGGGCCAGGGCTCATTCTGAGAAATCCAACCCCATCTCCTCACCCCTGAAGAGGTCTCAGAAAGGATAATGGCAGAGGCCTGCACTGCAGGAAGGAAGCGGCAGAAACTCACGGCCCTGCTGTATCAGTTTGTCATCTTTGGCCTGTGCAACCCTGGGAGACCTTAATCTCTCGGGCGTCAGTCGGGATTCTGTCCCTTGCACTAAACTCATTTAAGGCAGGGGGGTGTGTATTAATAATGAAGATAACCAAACAGCCCAGGCTGTGATAGTCCCTGACCTGCCCCCAGGCCGGCCTTAATGACTGTTTGTGAAGTGCATGGAGAACCCGCAGATGAAAGGCACCCAGGTGAGCACGCCCTGCCAGCCCCACCCGCCGGGGGTCCAGCTGTTCCTGCTCCAGCTGGCTCTGAAGGCCTTGCTCCTGCGGGCAGGTGAGCAGCGGAGAAAGTGCCAAGGGACTCTGAGACCCGGCAGGGGACCAGCAAGGATGTGGGGAGGGTTCCAGGGGCACAAAAGGAAAGAGAAGACACAGGTAAACGAGAGACAGAGAAGGAGAAGTGAGGGGGAGAGGTGGGTGTGGGAGAGAGCGTAGCAGACGCAGACAAAACGGAGACGCTGGCAAGTCACAGACTTCGGGGAGAGGCACTGCAGAGGGAGAGTTAGAGACAGGGCAGCGGAGGGGGGCGAGGCCTGCCCCTGCACCCCCAACCTCTCTCTCCCAGCATCCTGCCCCCTCTCGTTCCCCCACCCCCAGCCGCCTCTTATCAGCGGCGCGCGGCGGCCTTGGGCGCGAGGCGGTGGCGGCGGCGCGGCCTTATTGCAGGTGCGCTGGCGCCACCGAGTCTGCGGCCGCCGCTCAGTGGCCGGCCAGGCGGGTGGCGGCGGCAGGCACGGCGCGAGCAGGCCGCGAGGGCGTGGCCTCACCTTCGCACGCAGGGCGGTGGACGCCGCACGGCTGCGCGCCGCTCGCACCCGGCCGTGAACTTGCCCCAGACACCTGCGGGCAGCGGGAGAGGCCGCGCTGGTACCTGCTCCGCGCCCCTGCCTGGGGCTCCCCGCGAAGCGCGATCCAGGCGGCAGGAGATTGTGCCGGTGACTGGCACCGTCACAAAGCTACTGCTTTTGAACATCTATCTTTTGTAGATCAATAAAAACAGCAACATTTTCCAAAGATACCATTGTGCACACTTGACATACGTTCTTTTTTTTTTTTAAATTTACTTTGCTGAAGTTAGCAGAGCCCTTAATAGGAGGGCTGACCTGGCTCTGCATTTCAGCTTTGCCACTGATAAGCTGTGGCCTTGGGCGAGTGTCTTGACCTCTCTGTGCCTCTGTCTTATGTGAAATGGGAGAATAAAGATGCCTGCATCACAGGGCTGCTGGGAGAGGGTCCAAGGCGGCGGAGATGTAAGTGCTTCAACAGTCCCGGCAAGCACAAGTTGTTGTTTAGGAGTTGGCTGGTGTTATCATCATTACTGGGGGTGGGGCAGGGTTGACAAAGGAGCTGGTGGACATCCACCTCCTGCCACCCCCTAGGATTGGTGCCTCCGAGTCTCCTTCCTCTGGCGGAGTTGGGTGTGCCCCCTGGCCTCCCCCTGAATGGCCAAGTCACTCCTGGCTCAGGGTCCCATGTTCCTCCTCAGTAAAACGGGCCTTGCACCATCAGCCCTGCACTAATAACCTATCTTGCACCCAGGGTTGCTGACAATTTCCAGGACAGGGTGGCTGCAGGCCCACAATTGGGTGCCAGCCTGCTCCGGTATTGGCATCTGGTTCCATCTTTACGAGCTCTGTAACTTTGGCCCTGTAGCTGCCAAGCTGGGCCACTCGGACCTCCCTGCTGGAGGGCAAGGAGATCGAAAGCCTCTGGCGGGCTCACGCTGGGATCCATAGATGCATTCGCATGGAGGACACAGTCTCCTGGGCTGCCCCCAGCCGGTGATGGAGCACGGCAGAGCTACTAGAGCCCAGCGGTGCCTGTGTGGCTCGGGACTGCTCCTAAGGGCAGCCACTCCCCATCACCCTGGCAGAGACTTTCTCAGACCTGTAGATGCAGCTCTTCCTGCCCGATTCTCCTTTCTCCTCTCCTCCCCACATGTGGGACCTGCATCCTGATGCGAAGGTTCCTCCTGATCCCTCCCTCCCTTCTTTATCACACACATCTCCCCATAAATGTCTGATTCCCTGGAGACCTGCTTCCCAGAGGACCCGAACTAACACAGTGCATTAATATGTAAAAGACTCACATACAAAGCCCCCAGGAGGTGCTAGGTGCTGTTGCTATTATTATTACTATTATTATTATGCATTCCAACTGACTGACCTGAACAACTTTCCATCCCATTCTCTCTCTGTTCTGCAAACACTTCCCAAGAGACCCTACAAGGTGCCATGTTACTTCATGCTTCTTACTGAGTTAACAGAGCTCAGCCCCTGCCCATACAGAACTCGCTGCCTGCCAGGAGAGACAGAGAAGAAACAGACATTTCAATCCAGAGTGAGTGGCAAGAGCATGGATGGCCAGACTGCAAAAGGCAGCAGGCCAGAGGGGGAGGGAGGAATCTGGGAAGACTTCCTGGAGGAGGTGACATCCGTGCTGACTCATGAGGGATGAATGAAGTTATTCAGGTAACTCAGACAGATG
This sequence comes from Avahi laniger, assembly GCA_963575035.1. Lineage (NCBI taxonomy): Eukaryota > Metazoa > Chordata > Mammalia > Primates > Indriidae > Avahi > Avahi laniger. Next base: position 16,881 of record CAUYSK010010598.1, read on the forward strand.
GGAGGATCTGTACCCAACTATGGTAGGACCAGGTGGGAGTTTTTCTTTGGGGAGGAGTTGAGAGGCTTCGTGGGAAAGGTGGCACTCTGGGTTTGTTACTATGCAAGAAATAGGAGGGCTGTGTTGCTGAATGGTTAGATGACGAGGGTCTCAGACTAAACGCTCACCAGGGCCAGGCAAGTCAGAGATGGAACTGAGGTGGGCAAGGAGGGGCCATCCCCATCCATGCCAGGGGGCGGCTGCTCTCCATCCACAGCCAACGGCGGCCATGTGGATGGAAATGCAAGCTCAGTGGGCCAGATTTTCTGATTTTTCAGGGACAACTGGCAATTTTAATGTGAAATTTCTCATTATCTTGACTGCTCAGCAAAAGGGGATTAAGAAAAATATGAAACCAATAAACACTGGGCAGATTGAACGTCTAAGGGCCAGTTTGAGACCTTTGGTTTGAAGCCTGGCAGAGAGGGCAGACGCAGATGTCAGACAAAACAGGACCTCGAATGGCCGATTGTCACGCAAGCACTTTATTCCTCCAGTACTGGCAAGGCCTCCGACCACCCAGCCTCCCTGGAGTTTGAGCTCTTCCTCTGCATTTCAGAATTTAGCATTGAACTTTAATCTTTCTCTGAAAGTGAGCCCCTCCTGAGACAGCCCCGAGCAATGGCCATTGTAGCTTATGGTTTAAACAGGGAGGCCCTGAGGGTCCCGAGGCTGCACACTCCTAGGTCTGACCACTTCCCTGCAGCTCCCAGTGTCTCCCACAGGGCAGAAGGATGCGGAGCCTTCTAGAACCACAATTTGGCTGCCGTTTCTCCCTCACTAAAGTGATGGCTCTTTCCTTTAATCCTTTCTTGGGGCTGTCCTATCTTTTCCAGTTTTCGTCATCATTAGGACTGGAGCATGCTGACCCACACAGTAAAATGAAACAAATCAAATAAAATAGAAAGAGACCCATGGAAGTCCTTCTGAGACAGCCAAGGGGAACTTCCCCCGAATGAAGGCAGCGCCTGTGAGCATAGCAGAAAGAAAACCTTTTAGCTGAAACCAGGAACGTTCTCGGCTGAGGTATTTCATTATAATAATGGTCTATCTCGGACGGGCAATTTAGGAGAAAGGTTAGTGGCTGAATACAGTTCTTACCCTAAGAATGCCAGAAGGCTGCAACAGGAGCCTGTATATTCTTCAATTTGAGGTAGGGAGTTTGATTCAATCCATGGACCTTTTAGGTTTATTTCCCTGCGTTTGAGGTCTGTGCATTGCAGATAATCTTTGTTTTCAGACTTCCAAAGGAGGCTTGGCTGTCAGACTCTGATAGGAGTCTTTGATTACTTCCAACCACCCATTAGTTAATTACTCAGAGGTGTGGAGCTTACAGAACAGGTCCCTGGTGACTCTCAGAGTACCCCACCAGCAGTGGGATTAAGTCACTGAGCCGGAGCACACGCAAGCCTCCAGGTGCCAGAGAATTCACAAGATCCTCACTGTGAGTCCCAGTGAAAGAAAAATCCAGAAAAATGGGCCCCAGCCATGACTATGTGGTCGCGACGCCTCCTTACGTGTGACAGGTCTTGAAAACATTCAACTAACACGGAGCAGGGGTGCTTCCATTCCAGTGTGTGTACAAGAGCTATTTATTAAGAGCCTACTGTGTGCTCCTCAGGGTTATGGCAGCCGGCAAAATGAGGTTGATGCTCTCACAGGATTGATGCTTTCCTGGCAAATGGCCACGAAAGAAACACTTGTATACAAGTGACTGGATCGTAGGTATGGCACACGCCACGAAGTAGGGCAGGGCGTGTGCTGATTTCCTCCGGCTGCTGCAACAAAGTACCACAAATGGATGGCTTAAAACAACAACGTTGTATTCTCTCACAGTTCTGGAGGCCAGAAGTCCAAAATCGAGGTGTGTGTAGGGTGGTGCTCCCTACAAAGGCTTGCAGGTAAGACCCTTCCTCGCCTCCTCAAGCTTCTGGTGACATCTCTGGTGGAATCACTGTTAGCTCTGCCCGTGTTGTTGCATGGTGTCTTCCCTGTGCCTCTTCTCCTCTTCTTGTAAGGACACCAGTCACATCGGATTTGGGCCCACTTTATGCCCTCATCTTGATTCCACCTGCAAAGACTCTATTTCCAAATAAGGTCACATTCTTAGTTACTAGGGGTTAGGACTTCAACTTAGCTTTCTAGGGAACACAATTCAACCCATAATGGGGGAACCAGCCTAGTCTCTTGGGTTGGTAGATCAAAGGAGTTGTAAGTCTTCTCTGAAGAGCTGCAGCTTAAAGAATATGAACAACAGTGATATTTAATTCTGAGAAGTGGAGAAACATCGTGGGGAGAGTTTGGCCAGACAGTAAAGGCAACTGTAGAAACAGGAGAAGATGCAATGATTCCTCCCAAAGTCTTTACAACCTGTGTCAGCAACCTTGTCACTGAAGTCCATCTTTCTCTATCAAACCAGAAGCGTTAGCTGGGTGTACCCTTTCATCTATGCCTGAGAAATTCCTTAATGCACCTGGGCCCCAGATAAAGACCCTAAAATCAAACCGATGTAGAGAAATTAAGATCAAATGGATCATGATTTTCGGATGTCCTAAGTGAGCCAATGGAAGAGGTGCAGACAAAAGAAAGAGCTCGACTAACAAAAGGGATAAGAGATGAGGCCCTGGAATAGAGAGAAATGGGTTCAAGTTCGACCTTGTTTGCTTCTGAGCCTGGGTGAACTTGGCCATGGAGGGGAACCTAGCAGTGTCGCAGTTTCTTACCAGCAAAACGAGATACTGACAATCGCTGTGTTACCAGCGTGTTGCCCGGGATAGGTGACTATCAACAAAGCACCAAGTACTGCGGCTGGCACACAGGAAGTGCCCAGTAGATGGTGATTATTATGAAGACTTGGCCAGAGCACTAAGGACAAAGAGTATCCTTTTATGAGAAATTAAATCCTAGAAGATGTAAACCAAACAGCAAGATGGGGCTAGAAGAGATGTCACAAAGCAGAGGATGATCAATCGCCCACTGAAATGTACAAACAATAGTTGGCATAAGGAGACTAAACTTGGGAGGGCAGAGTTTGTAGATGAGACCGACTTACAGGCTGCAGGATTTGGTCACGTGGATGGTGGCAAGGGAGCAAGGCAGGGTGTCCCTTAAGCGGTGGGGTGAATGAAGTTGTGGACTGTCCAAGTTTTGGATGTTTCTTAAATAATGAGTGGAATAGTTTGACTAGAAGCAGATGCCCCATTTGAGAAATGAAATCCGGTCCCATAGGTTCAAAAAGGACTTTGGGGCTTGTAGTGGTTTTAAAACACATGCCCGAATTGTCTGACACTTCCACTAAGCGGTGGGTGCCAATTCCCTCCCCTTGAATACAAGTGATCTTCGTGACTTGCAGTGGAAATGATGTTGTGTGACTTCCGAGGCTGGGTCGTGAGGTCGTAAGGAGATGCAGCTTCTGCCTGGGCAGCCCTCTTGGGACATTCACCTTTGGAACTTTGAGCCACCAAGTAAAGTGTCTGTGTACCCTGAAGCCACCACAGTGAAGGGAGCACATGGAGAGATCACAGAGAATAGAGATGTCCCAGGAGCCTGAGCTGTTTCAGCCCCGGCAGTTTAAAGTCTGCCCAGTCTAGGTGCCACGTGTGTAAATGAAAAATCCTTCAAGGTGACTCCAAGACCCTGCCACTCTTTGACCACAACCACGGAAGACTCTAAGCACAATCTGCCCTGCTGAACCCAGCTGCCTTGCAGAACCACAGGTGACGAGAATGGCACAAGTGTTGTTATGTCACTTCACTAAGCTTAGGATGGTTTGTTATGCAGCAACAGATAGCTAGAGCAGGGCTGGACTAGGTAAAGAGTGTGGAGTCTACACTATAGTCAGTGGGAGCCATGGAAGGTATTTGAGCTATGAACAAGACGATCAAAGTAGTGCTTTAGGAAGATTAGTCTGGAAGCTTCCATCAGGTAAGAGTAGCGTAAGCAGAGATGAATGTGACGACACCTGTTATGAGGCGGTTAGGAGGCTGAATCCCTTGTCTGTTTTATTCCTCCTGCCTGCCCTGTAATCCATCCATGGGAGTGGATGCCACGATCAGGGCATTTGTCTGCAAGTAGGGCCCTGCCCACTGCAGGGAAGGGAGTGTCAGAATTGCCCAAGGACAGATGACAGGGAGAAAATCCAGGTGAAGACAGGGATGGGAGGAGGAGGCATTGTGTGAGGTCCCTAGGCCTAACTGTACCTCTCTCCCAGCTGTGCCAGGTCTGGGGGTGTGGGCGTTAGTATCTTAAATGAGTTTAGGATTAGAAGGTAAATCTTGATGAAATCTCAAGTGTGTAATTTACCACATGAATCACCTGGTAGAGCATTAATGTGAAATTGACAGCCTGGGGTGGCAATTAGGGAAATTAAGCAGGCTGAGTTGCTTTGGAGTTGAAGGTACCTCCATGCATAGGTGACCTAGCAGAGGAACTGGGGGAGTTGTGGGGAAAAGACCCTCACAGCTAATTCACAGGCTGGATTCCTTGGGAGCAGCCACAGGATGTCTGTGACCCTTTTCAAAAGTGTAGAGTCGTTTTTAGGGCAGGTGAGGGTGGCCTCTGGTGTCTTGGACTTTGAAAAGGTACAGCAACCAACAGCAGCCAAGTAAAGGCATTGAAGAGGACAGCGGTTTATCTAGGCATGGTCCAGTTCTGTCTGCACCAGACTTATCTGGGTGCGGGGCAGGGTGTCCTCTAAATGCACCCTCCTCCTTTGGTTCCTGTAGAGTCCAAGGCACCACCCCAGGCCTGTTGCCAAAAGAGCAGCTGGGGGTGGGGTCTGGGAATGGCATTTTTAACAAACACCCAAGTGCTCGCCCGGGAGTTTGAGAAATTTTGCCAAGTATTTTATAGGAAAATTCTTCTTGGATTTCTATCTTAGTTTGCACATAAAAAGAGTGCTTTTTTAAAAATAAAGTTCTAATTATAAAATTAATAATTATAAAATTAACACATGCTCACTGTGCCCAATTAGAAAAATCTGGCCTGCTTTTCATAAGTAATTGAAGATGGAACATTCACGGAGTGATTCATGTGGTAATGTTCACCAGAGTGTCTTCTACTTACCAATTTACATCTTTGGATAGTGATTTACAGCTAGGTTAGCTAAGGGAGGGAGAGGAAAGAACATTTCTAACTTGTCTAAGTGACCAACCACAGGACAGCTGCCAAGCATGAGAAATCCAGTTTGAACCCTTTTCAAAGCTTCCAGGACACACCAGACTGCGACAGCAAAGCTATAATTGAATGGGTGGAAGAAGAAAAATAATCCTGCCCTGAATGTTTTGGGTTATAGCTAGAAGCTCAGCAGATGCATCCATTCAGCAATTATTTATGAAGCACCTACTGTGTGCCAAGCGTTTCTGGGACACTGGAGATGCCTTAGTGAACAGAACATGTGATGCCCGCCAACTCTGGGTTGTGGTGGGATGCGGTGCCGACACCATGGCCCAGGGAAAGTAGGTCAGAGGAAGGAAGCAAACCCACAGTTACTCTCCTTTTCAGGAAAACCTTCCCCCTTAAGAAGGACTTTCTTTCTACCTGGGACAAAAGACAATTTCATGAAATGTTGACACAGACATTTGAGGATCTCACGTGGTTTGTAAAGCAGGGGTCCCCACACCACGACCCTGAGGCTAAATTTGGATCACTGCCTGTTTCAGTGGAATACAACCACACTCATTCATTCATTCATTTCCATCCTGTTTAAGGCTGCTTTTGTGCTACAGCAGCGGAGCTGCATAGTTGAGACAAAGACCTTCTGGTCTGCAAAGTCGGAAATAATTGCCACCTGCCCCTCTCCAGAAGAAAGTTCCTGATCCTGCTGTGGAGAGTGCCATGTGTCTCAGACATTGAGGTTTTCTAAGGAGTCTGTGGGACTGAGTGAGTAAAAACATCAGGTCATTCTGGTTCTCTAGAGTTCAGCAAGAGGTGGGACCTCTTTCTGCCTCTGCAGTCTCCCAAGCGTCCTTATTGCTGGGCGGTGTTCTCTGAGCCTGTTGAGGTCAGATGACAGCTCCGTCAAAGGCCACACACCTTCTCTGCTCTGTGGACTTCCCTTCAGGCCCCCAAGTGGTGTCTGGGAGTCTTGCCTTAATCTCCCCACAAGCCCTGCGTGGGGATTTAAGCCTGGTTTGGTTCTTTAGCCCCATGCTGCAGATCAGCAGATACCCTGGAGGACAGCTGCCCTTGGGCCCGGGGTTGACAGAGAGCAAGCAGAAGGTTGTTTGGGAAGGCCCAAGGCAGGGCCATAAACCATCTTGACAAGACTCCTTTGCCAGTTACCAGTTGGATCCTTCCTTATCCTCCATCTGCCAGGCTTCCTCTTGGTTGGGGGCTGTAATTATAGGTAGCAGGGATGCTAAGAGGCCCTTACTCCCCAGATTTACTGGTTGAATTTATGCTCCTGGATGCTTTTGGGTCTCCGTTCTCCAGTGAATTGGCTAGCTGCACCAGAAGTCCAAATGCGTGGTGTGTTCTGCCTCCTGGGAGGTTAGCGACGCTTTGTGAAGGCTGCCAGCTTCCATAGGGACAATTGAATTGCCCCAGAGCTGAGTTTCCAACAGTTTCCCAAGCTCATGACTCAAAGAGCTCTGACCAAGGGCACGGAGAGGGCAAGGGAGCAGGGGAGGCTGTGGGTAGAGCCTTAAACCTCACCTCCTCCCTCAGAAATTGGCTGACCCCGGGCAAGCACAGGGCCTCTTTAGACCTCAGTTTTCTCATCTGTAAAACAACCTGCTAGGGTGGTCGAGAGGATGGAATTAAATGCCAAATGCTGCCAGCTCCATTGTCAGTACTCCATACAAGTGAGTTCTTTCTCTTGTGCAGTCTTCTGCTCTGAAACCTTCCATGGCTCCCTTCTACCAGCCTGATGAAAGCTAAGGAGGAGATGGAGCCAGGGAAGAATGGGAGAACAACGTTTCAGGCAGAGAGGACAGTGAGTATAAAGGCTCACGGAGAGCGTGGGTTGTGTGGGAAGCAGCTGGGAGGCCAGAATGGTCAACAAGGGAGAGAGGGGTAGGGATTTGGCGGTGGCCAAGTCAGCAGGAGATGCATAAAGGGTTTGGATCTGATAGAAAGAAAAAGAAAGGTAGCAGCTCTAAGCAGGGAGCGACTTGGTCTTGCAATAGTTTAGATGATGGCTCTGGGTGCTTTAAAGAGAACTCTGACACAGCCTTCTTAAAAGGGCTTGGTGGATGTCTTTGAGTGACCTTTCTTAGTGCCTAAGATTTCAGAAGAGTTGCAGGTCTGAAAGGGTTGGGGAAAAGCCTGTTCCTATTGAGAATTCCCAAGGCCAGGTTGAGAGCCTGGGATCCTTGCCTGGCGCTGCATAAAAGCTTTGTTATTCTCCAGAAAAGAAAGGCACTGCGCACAGGCGGCGGAGTCCTGCCCACGTCTCTCCTGGTTGCAGTTGTCAGGGCTGCTTCAGCCCAAGGAGAACGAAACACGTGGTGTGAGCAGGGACTAAAAACCCTGCTGTGTTCTCCAAGGGCTTTGGAGTCAGACAGACCCTCACCTTGACTCTTGGCGCTGCCACTTCCTAGAGGGAGGATGCTCCGAGTCTTGATTTTCCTATCTGTAAAATGGGGACATTAACAGCATGACTTTATAGCATGGATCTGAGCCTGGAGAGAGGGATTGTATATAATACGGTCGTAGTCATTCAATAACTGGCATGCATTGCTATTACTTTGATTACCTGCAAAGCTACCGCTCTCAATTTTTTTCTTTCGAAAAATTTGAAAAATAAAGTACAAAGAGAATGATAGTGCCTGATAATTCCAACACCTGGAATTTTAAGAAGTGTTAATACCTACAGTCTTAAATGTTGATGTGTGACGTCTCATGGGCTTTCACAGGCTGAGTAGTAACGGTGGAGAAACTCAGATTTTAGATTTAGACTGACTTTTTATGTCTCCCGGTGCCCAGCTCCTAGCTGAGTGACTTTGGGCAATTCACATCACGCCGGTAAGCCTATTTCTTCATCTTTAAGAGGGCAGTACCTCCTCAGAACAGTGATAATTGATATTCATAAGAAAAGTCACAGAAAATAAGTTTTAACATAGTTTAGTATTAATATTTAAGTGCATTTAGTGTAATTACTTGAAAAATGATTATTCATGCGTAGTAGATAACTTGACAAGACAGCGTGCTCTGTGCTTAAACACGGGGTTCTGTAGGCAAGTGTCTGGCATGCCCCCTGCCTGGCATGTCACAGGATTCTGATATGAAGTCCCCTTCCCTTTGGCCACCGTGGACTCAGCCAAAAGAACTCCCACGGTGCCTTGCTTCTGATGCAAAAGTGCCGTGTTCTCTCTTTGACACCTAATCCTCCGTGAAAACTGGGCCATGGTTGATCTTTCCAGAAAGGGAAAGGCCCTTTGCTCTGAGTCACAGGGCAGTGGGGACATCAGCATTGTCCCTTGGAGCCAGTGGACCTGGGAGAGGAACTCCTCCCTGGCTCAGTGCCCGGACCACTGCCCGGGAGGACGTGTCAGCTCAGGGACCCAAGCCTGACTCGGGAGGGGCCCCCCTCTGTAGCTCTGGTGCCAGGCGAGTTCTGCTGCGGTCACTGCCGGCCCCAGACTGGTTCCCTGCGGGAGACTTTGCTTCTGGTCTCCCTGAGCCACCCTTGCTCTCCTATCCATTTGAAAGGCAGGAACAGATCATGCCACTCACCCATGTTCAGCCTTGCAGTGGCTTCCTGGGTCCTGGAGTAAAATTCAAACTCCTACCATGGCTCGAGCATTCAAGGCCACATGGTGTCGTGGTCCAGGCCTTCCAGGGCAGCTCCTTTGCACCTCTTTCTGGACCAGTGGTTCTCACTGGGGCAGCGGGGGATGATTTTGCCCCCAAAGGGACAATTTGGCGATGTCTGGTTGTCACAGCTGGAGAGGGATGCTACTGGCATCTATTAATAATGAGGATGCTGCTAAACAACCAGCAGTGCACAGAACAGCCTCCACAAAACAGAATTATCCAAAATATCAAATAATGTCAGGGTGGAGAAACTGGAGTAAACCTCACCTCCTCCAGCAAGCCCTCCTTGAACTCCCTGGATTGAGTAGCTACATCCCTCAGCTCCCGCACACTCCTAATCCTTCCCACTGCAGTCTCCATCCCTCCGTGTGGTCCTTGGCTTCCAGAAGAAGAGCCCCTATATCATGGTGTCTATGGATTTGTCTTCCTCCCCCACTGGCGTGTGAGCCTCGCTCTCCTGCAGAGGTCAGGGACCACACCTTGTCCACAGTTGGGTCTCCAAGATCTGGCACAGAACTTGACACACTGTGGGCACCTGGTAAATAAATACTCGTTGAATGAATGAATGAATGAAACAGCAGGCTGAGACTCAAGAAAACTTATCTTCTTCCTTGTCTCCATTGTACTCCCACTGAGTGCGGTATAAAAGTTGCTCTCAGCCCCAATCTTTCCTTCCAAACTGGCTTAATAAATTGACCCCATAAGCCAACCCTTGTGAAAGGCCACGAGCTAGTTTGAATGGAAATGTACTGAGCTCTGGGTAGGACAGAAGACCTACCCTTGTGCAGTAAGATGTTATTATTTTCACGTGTTACCCTGATAATATCTGTCAGCCCTCCATGCCTGGGGGAAGCCCTGGATGAAGGCTTTGTTCTGAATAGAAGAGCAACAGTCTCATGGATCTTAATCTCTTATCTGTGACTTTATTTTGGAAAACTATGCTCCTAGCTCCACCCTTTCCCCCAAGTCCACGCTAATGCCTTCAACAAAGATCCTTGGAAGGGGAAATAGGATTGAGTTTCATCCTAGCCAGAAATTCCTTTCCCCCTCCCCCAGTGGGTCCCACCCCCCGTTCATTCTTGTACTATCAGCTCTCCACACACCCTTGGGAATCACCACAGAATTTAAAACAATGGGAGTTTGAAGAGGAAAAAAAAACCCAACAACAATAGATTTGGGGTTCTTCCCCCAAGCCAAGGTTTCCCAGCCTTGGCACCACTGGCATTTGGGGTGGGATAATTCTTTGCGGTGAGGGGCCATCCTGAGCATTGTAGGATGTGTGGCAGAATCTCTTCATTTCATGATGGCAACCGTTGGCATTTAGTGATGGGTTAGGGGAGGGCATTGATCAAGACTTATAGTCTGTATCAATAACATAGGAAACATTAACTGTTGGAATAATAACAGAACCCTGAAGTCTAGCCTTAAGTTCATCACAAACCAGCTAGTGTGCTTAGGCAAGTCCGTGGACTTCTTTGAGTCCCAGTGTCCTGATGGATAAATGAGAGATCCATTCATTCTTTATTTGCTCACTTTCATGAGTTCACCGTCTAAAATCTGGTCATTGCATTTCCAGTATGTGTTCGGCTCCTGCAATAATTTAACACTCATGACCATTCTATAAAGTTATCTCGGTGACCTTATCTCCTACTCCCGACCGTCCCACCCACTCCTGATTTCCTTGCTCACCTCCAAGACACCCGGCAAACTCCTACCTCAGGGCCTTTGCACATGCTGTGCTGCTGCCTGAAACATTCTTCCCCGGGTATCTTCATGGTTTGCTCTCTCATCTCTTAGATTTTGTTTCAAATGTCACCTCCTCGATAAGTCCTCTCTGGGCCATTTTAGACCCCCTACTCCGCACACAGACACACACACACTTTTCCTATCCCCTTTTCCTGTTCTAATTTTTCTTTTTCTAACTTACTGTATAGTCTTCTGATTGATTTTATTTATCCTCTATCACCCTGCACAAGAATGAGGGTGGAATCTGGGTTTGCTTTGTTTGCTGCTCTGTCTCCAGTACCTAGACCATAGAGCCCAGCCCAAATTTAGCACTCGGATAATATTTGAATAAGCAGATGGACGAATGAATGAAAGCAATTTATTGCTTTTGTTTTACAGAAACAGAGGCTCTGAAAGGTGAAATCATTTGTCACAGCTAGAAAAAACCAGAGCCAAAACCAGATTCCCCTTCTGCCTGCCCTGTGGTCTAGCACGTCCTGTCGAGGTAACTGACACCCTCTGCCTGGCTAGAGGAAGACACGACTCAAATACCTAACTGTGCACACAACGAACTAATTATGATTTTAGCAGGGCTGCCACTGACAAGTGCAGGTGCTCGAGGAGAATTCACCGGGGAGCTGATTCAAATATCTACAATCCCTTCTAAGATCTCTTTCTCTTTCTAACAAACAAAGGCAATAAATAGATAGATAGATAGATAGCCTGTCTCCACGATAGGATACCTGTGTCTGTCGTCATTTCAGATTCGGGTTTCGACAAAAGCCCAAATGAACGAAGGGAAAAACATCACCAACAACATGTGTTTATCCTGATTGTTTTCACGGCATTCTGTTTTTTAAATAGACTTTCTGAAAAACAACAATATCCGCCTGCTCCCACCCCGTGCCCTCCCTAACTCCTCCAAAACAAAACTGCCAGAAATAGGACTTGGGAAGCAATCGCTCGCTGGTGCTGACTCCAGCATGAACAGGAGTAGAAAGTTCAGACGGCGTCACACAATGGCAGGTTCCCAGTGGGAGTGTGTGTGCGTGTGCGTGCACACGTGTGTGTATTGGCAGGGCCAGGGGTGCTTGCTGGAGTCTTTTTAGTTGCAGCACGAGGCCTGCGCACCTTGCTTTTTGAGCGCTCATGTGCACATCGGAGTGAAACGTTGGCAGCAGGCTCCAAGGCCGTGACACCCACAGCTATCGATGGCAGCATAAAAGCTGGCACATGTGGCCTTCCCTCTGAGGGTGTGTGACGCACCATGCCTGGCCATCCTTGGAAAACGCTCACATTGTGTGCTCTGAGGTCCCGGGGGAGGGGGGGTGCCCTTGGCCCGACTCCTCACAATAAAGACAGTGAGCCCCACCCTGAGTTCTCCCATGCCAGGCCCCGCTGCCAGCACTTTGCGCAGCAGCATTATTGACTTATCCAATCCTCAGGACCCTTGGAGACGGCCTATTTCCAGCCCCTTTCTACGTGTACAATACAGGTCAGAGAGACCAAGTGACCTGTCTCCAGGCACAGAGCTAGGAAGTGGCTGGGATCTGTACCCACAGGGTCGTGTCCACAGCACACTTGCTCATATCCTTGAGCCTCAGCTGACTGTCATCTTGTGTTTCAGAGACCCTCGTCCTAAAAGAAAACAATGTCAGCGTCTCTCTAATCTAAATATTTATTGATTACCTGCTTGGAGAACTCTGATTTCTGGAAATCCCCACATCAACCCTCTGAGGATTGAGCGAACTGTTTCAAGTCCTATTTTCCACGTACAGAAACTGAGAAACTCAGGAAAGTTGAGGAACTTGGATAGGATTCCATAGCCAGGGAGCAGGTAGAGTCATGATTTGAACCCCGAAATCATGACTCATGCACTTCTAGATTTATAGCCCTTGCTGTAAACGTTCTCCAGTGGTTTCGATCTTCCATTGCCTTCTACCACTCGCGGCAAGCCTGCTGGCCGAGTTTTGGTTTTCTCCCGGTTCTAGTTTGTAATCTGGGGCAAATTACGTAATCTCCCCGTGCCTCGGTTTTCTCATCTGTGAAATGGGGATGATCATGTCACCTGTTTCGAAGGATCATTATGAGAATTAAATGAGCTCATATAAGCGTTAGAATAACACCTGACATAGGAACAATCGTTGTTATAGTTGTTACGATTACCTCTGTTTTCTATTAGAAGTTGTGTCTCCTTTTGTTCAATACAAACCTTTTTTATTGAGTCTGGACTGTCTCTTTGTCATTTCTACCTACCCATCTTTACCTACTTAGGACCTTCCTGCTTCAAACACGCAAATTCTATCATCTTTCAAGAGCCACCACCTCCAGGAAGCCTTTCCTGGTTTTTCTAGGTCTCAGGGACTTCTCTCCCCTCTCCAAGTCACTCAGCCTATAGCAACCACCTCAGGACCCTGAGCTGCTATAAGGATGTCTTTGTTCCCTCTTCAACCAGGCACGGCACTGTACTACTATGAGTATGCTCTGGCCCTTTCCTGAGTCAGGTGCAAATATGTAGGCTCTGTCTTCTGCCAGCCCAGAGAGTGAAGAAAAATGATGACACTGCTGTTGAGTGCTGGGGATAGCACTTGTCTTTGGGTTTGACAGGGACCTGGGTGTGTATCCTGGCCCAGCCAGCTACCATCATTTAACCTCTCAGTGCATGGGTGCTAATAATCCCTACCTTTCCAGGGTGCTTTAGAAGTAATCAATGGGAGAGTGAACATGCAAGAGCCTGCCACAGCCGCTGGATTAGAGCCACCTCATATTATTAATCATAGCAGCCCAGTATTGATCCAGGCATTTACTATAAGCTAATCCTTGTGCTAAAAATTTTACACAGATTATTTTCTCATTTAAAAATTATTCAAGAACACCGACAGCACAAGCAACCAAAGGAAAAATAGACAAACTGGAGTCCGACAAACTTAAAAACTTTTATACTTCAAACGGCACGATCAAGAAAGTGAAGTTATAGCTCGTGGAATAGGAGAAAATATTTGCAAATCATACGTAAAATTTTTAGCACAAGGTCGTGAACATCTTTGAGGGGATCATAATTCTACTCCCCACAAGGTGTTAGAGTCTCCATTCCTAAAAAAAGGAAGGAGTGCATTACTTGTTCTCTATATAATATCATTTGCCCACCAAAACAAGGGGAATCTCTAGAGGTCCCTTGGGGATTCTGACTTCCTGTGTTTTCGTTCCTGCTTCTTCCCTCGTAGGTGGGTGAATGGGAGGTAAAGGGCTTTGGCTCTGAGACGAGGTGTTGGAGTCCCAGCTGCCTCGCTACTTACCTGTTGTGTGACCGTGGGGACATTAATTAGCCTCTTTTACCTTCCGTTATCCCCTCCACAAAAATAATATTATGACATCAAGCTCATAAAATTGGTGTGCAGTGTAAGATATGAATGAGGCACATAGGAATGGTTTATTAGTTTGTAACTGTGATTATGAACTTACATTTTCTCCCCCTTCTCATCCATGTCTCCTTACTTTCTATCTCAGGGATTTGCACACTATGTTGTTAGCATTTGTTCTCTTGTTTGCTTATCACAACATAGTGAGCTCCTCAAAGGTGTGGGTGAAGACCTTCTCTCTCATATATTTCCATGGTTTGGCAAAGAGCAGGTGGATGGATGAATGGATGATGGTGCATCGCTGGATGGATGGATGAGTGGATGGGAGCATTGATGGATAAGTGATGGATGGATGGCCTGCAGGTACTGTGTGTGTATTATATGTAGGTAGATAGGTAGGTGTGTAGGTAATAGGCATACGTGGGTTCATGGATGATTGGATGAGTGCATGGATGGATGAATGGGTATTTAAATGGATGTATGGGTAGATAAACATGTATGGATGGTTATATAAATGCACAGACAAGAGAATGTGTGTGTGTGTATGGATGGGTATATGTGTGCATGCATGTTTGAATAGGTCAATGAATGGGTGGGTGTTTGGATGACTGAATGAATTAATGGATGGGTGAATGGACCCTTGTTGGTTATGTATGTATGTATATATGCATTTATGAATGGTTCTGTGTATGGGTACAAAGATAAAAGAATAAATTGATGAGTGGATTGATTATTGGATGGGTGATGAACACATACACGCATGTATAGATGGATGGATGATTGGATTGTTTTATGGATAAATGCATGATCATTTAAGCAATTGCATTCTCAGAACAAGTGTTTCCATTTTCAATCTTTCTCACTGGGGATTCTGATCTCTTTTCTGAACTGAAGCATAAGAAAAGAATAAACTAGAACAATCTGCTCTGTGTTTCCTAAAAGGAGGCCTGGTAAGACATGGCACCATATTAAATGGATGTGGATGATACAGACGAACATCACTGCAGAAGGGTTCACTGTAATCATCTCTAAATGCCTTCTCAGTGTGATCTCCCAGGGCTGTTTCAGAACTCGGCCTAACTTCTTCAGCACAAAATGACAAGGTGAGAAGGAAGCCGAGACACCATTTGTTTCTTCTCTTTTATTTCTCAGATGTGGAAACCAAAGCCCAGAGAAGAGAAGGGAATTGCCCAAGGTCATGTAGCAGGTGGGTGGCAAACCTGAGACAAGATCTCGGGCTCCCAGAACTGGGCTACTGCTCCAAAATGCTCCCTGACTTCATTTGTCCTATCAGACCTCCCTGTCCTCAAATACCCCTCATTCAGATCCCTGAGAACATCACCGAGAAAAGGCCTTCTCTCTCTCGTTGGCTCTGACACCTAGGGGTCCTGAGAGGCAGCCTGAACTTGTTCGTCCTCCGGTGTGCTGATGGTTCGCTTAGCCGCCAACACCTGGCCCACTGAACTAGGAAGGATTTAGAGAGACAAGGAATTTGCCTTGTGTGGGTAGATGTTGAAGATGCCCTCTGGGGTTTCATCATTTAATGTTTTCTCCTTGTCTCCTGATTTTCTAAAGGGAAATCTTTCTTCTCTTTCTCTTTCATTAGCGGAATAAAAGGAAGGAAGACAGACACACACAGAGACTTTGTCCTGGTTACTCAACAAAGGCGCATCACAAAGATCGTGTTTGTTCATCCCTCAGGCCTTGGGGCCCTATTAGTCTTCCTGTAATCTTCAGAGTGGCCTTGATGAACTCTGAGCCCTTCCTGCTCTCCAGTTTTACCCTCCCTTTCTCCTGGTCTCCTCCCCTCTTGACTTCTAAGCCTCCCTGGGCTGCAGGTGACTGGGAATTGGGCAGAGCCCTGTTGCAGTGATTTTGCAAATCAGTCCTGCCTATCTCTGGCTTTTGAACTTTCCAGTTTTGAAAGACTCTAAACCCCTGTAGAGGAGCCTTCTCACCTGTTGAGGTCACCTCATCTGGTCTCAGGGCACTGTCTTGCAGCAGCAGCACCCGCACCAGTAATAACCTACTTTATACTGCAGACTGACCAGGTGCCAGTCACTGCTGAATAGTGAC
This sequence comes from Avahi laniger, assembly GCA_963575035.1. NCBI lineage: Eukaryota > Metazoa > Chordata > Mammalia > Primates > Indriidae > Avahi > Avahi laniger. The sequence continues at coordinate 32,837 of CAUYSK010010598.1, forward strand.
TTAACCGAATCCTCACAGCAGCTCTGTGAGGGGTGTGCCATTGACAGCCTCATTTGACTGCTAGGGAAACTGAGTCATGGAGAAGCCACTCAGCTTGGGTTCCAGCACTACTGTGTTTCATAGCTGTATTGTACGGGGTTCCCATACCCATTGCTTCATGTGGATTAGCTCATTTAATCCTCTGTACAGCCTAACCACGTAGATGCCACTATGACCCTACTCACAGAGATGAGGATGCCGGGGGCACACAGCTAGCAGGTAGCAGAGCTCTGTGCTGTCTCCCCAGTGGCAGTGACTTTTGTAAATACCTTATGGAATTGTGAAGTCATAAATATTTAGGACTGTAAGGGGCTTTAAGGGGACATCCAGCTGAAATATTACAGATCGGGAAACAAACCCAGAAAGGCAAAGCAACTCACCCAGTGATACATAGCTGGTTAGTTAGGGAGTCCCTGGCAGAGTTGTAGAATAAAATAATAATAATTATTTAATAACATTAAATAATATTTATTAATAATTTATGATATTTATTTTATCATAAGACATATTATAATTTATGATATTTATTTTATTACAATTATATCGATAATTTATGGTATTATAATAAATTATATTTATTAATAATTAAAATTCATTATAATTTAATTTAATTTAATATTTAAATAATACATATAAATATAATATATAGTTAAAATGTATATTTTATATATAAAAATGTATGTTATGTTATATATAAAATATATATTTATATATTAAATTATATAATATATAATATAAATATATATTTATTATTATATATTTAAATATATGTATATAGGAATCCAGTATGTGGCTATTGCAAAAGTCATGAAGGTAATACAAGAATGATTGATGTTTTGGGAGATACCAGTGTTGGTGGAAATGAAGAGACAGAGGACAGGTTCAGCGGGGATGGGGGTACCTTTTTCTTACTCACATGAGGGTGCTGTAAATGCTAGCTCTGGGTCTGAAAGTTGCCAGTAGGGAGGGATTTGGGGCTAAGGCAGGATAAACTTGCTGCTCTAATGAACGAGCCCAACACATGAGTGGCTTCACCCAATGGAAGCTCATCCATCTCACACAAAAGGTCAATCAGGTGTTCCTAATTGGTGGGATGTCTTCTGTGCAGTCACTAAGAGACCCAGGGTCCTTCCATTTTGTGGCTCTGCCTTCCTCTGAGGCCTCAGTTTCTCCGTTTAGCTGGCAGAGGATCTCATGGACAGTTTTTATGGGCCAGGCCTGCACATGGCACTTACCACTTCTACGATGTCCTGCTGACCAGACTCTGTTGCGTGACCACCCCAGACTACAAGAGAATCTGGGAAATAATGTCTTGCTGTGTACCTGAGAGGAAAGAGAAGTGAGTTGAGTGAGCAGATAATCCGTCTCTGCCCTAGATGGTTAGTGCATTTATTCATTCAATATTTATTGAGCACCTACCAAGTGCCAAACAATTTCGTGTCTCTACTTCATCTAACTAGAGCGATGACTTTACCCTTTTATATGTATTTAGAGATCATTTATGAGATAATGTCTGAAAAATTAGTTATATTTATTGCATTTTCAGCTGCCTAGAATGATGACTCTACCCTTCTCATGTGTTTAGAGATCATTTGTGAGATAATGTCTGAAAAATGAATTACACTGGCTGTAGTATATTTAAGTTATCTTTTCAGAAATAATGACCTATCTTTAGCAGAAGTGCTTCAGGGCAAGGGCCAGATCTTAGACATTATTTCCAGATACCTAGTACTGAGCTAGGCACATAAACGTTTTGTGGGAAAAAATGTAGAAAAGAAGTTTCTAGAGACAATGGCTGTCAGACTTGTATTGGACTAGCAAGTTGGGTTGCCCACTAAGAACCACACTCCTCACCCACACCATGACCCATTTAGCCTGGGATGGAGCCCAAGGATGCTCTTGGCTGAGATCCTTCACCTTTTCTGCTATCATGGGGACACGCTGTCTGGCACCTGCAGGTCAGGAAAGACCGGGAACCCCAGAAATTCTTCAGGGCCTCCTATCAATAACCTCTGATATCCCTTCTTTTACCTGACGCACAGGTGTGCTTTCACCTTTTATTGGCAGTATTTTCTGCTTAATAAGATCTATGGGAACTCACCTGTTAAACTCCTCCATGGACAAATTCCCCCGAAGAGTGGGGTTCCGGAGTTTTTCAGGTGAATGGTGAGTATGGTTAGCTCCTTTTCTAAAATGGCGAGTGCACCTTGTCACTGTCTGGCTTAAAATAGTTCATTCATTCACTCATTTATTCATTCATCCATCGAATGTGTAATGAATGTCCATCCAGCACCTTCAGATTACCCGTAGTCCGTGCGTATGTTGTGTGTCTTCGGACATCTGCTTTGGACATCTGCTTTGGAGATGGTTTGTGGTCTAGGCGTTTTGGTGCCCTAAGCCCCTGTGACACTCACCACAGCCACTCGTGATGTTCCAGGGCATTTCTTTCCTCCTATTGACGTCATTCTGTAGTTTGGGTCACGTTATTAAAAACTGTGTCAAACATGTGTTCTGAAGAATTTCCCATATCATTAAACATTATTTGTAAGTCTCTTTTTAATACTTCTGAAATATGTGGTTCTTTATCAAGGGAGGGAAGAAAAGCAGGAGTCTATCACAATGTTTTCTGAATATAGACAGCATGACCAATTGGCGGAGGATGGAAAGGGGCCATCAAAATGATTTTGTGTGACTGGGTGTGTCAGATATGAAAGGTTAAGTCAATTGGTTGATGCAAGGTGGGAGTGTTGGGTGTAAGCCTTGTGCAACAGCTGTGACCTCTTAGTTCCATGTCCCCCACAGTGGGCAAGAGACTTCTTGGTGCTCCACAAGTCCAGGGACTGGCTTGGCCTGGCTCGTGACTTATATGGCCTTCAGCCTTACTCTGGACCACGAGATATGTACCATCTGATATCTCTTCCTCCCATGCATCTATCTGGGGAAGACTCCAGGGTCTAGCCCTCCTATTGTGGGAGACCTGGGGATGGCAAAAAGGAAACATCCATTTCCGCATTGGAAAACCCACATGGGATTGCATCACCTTTGCCTTAAAAACCTCCCTCGGGTCTCGTTGCTCTTACGGTATAAGCCGAGCTTCTTGCATGACAGTAGCCCAATGGGTTCTCCCGAAAGCAGACTCCGAGATGGTGATGCTTCAGGTGTGCTCTTGGCATCCACAGCCATAGAGAGGAGGGGAACGGAGGACCAGGTGGCCATAGGGAGAAGTTGAGCTGGGATGCAGGTGACAACAATGCTGGCCAGCCCTATAGAGAACTCTGGAGCTAGAGTGGCCCTTCAGAGTTGTCCGTCTTTGGCCGGGGATGGCCAAACTGATTCCCACAGGATCAGTCGTTAGATGTGGGTCTCTCTGAAAAGGGATGTAATCTTAGGCAAGGTCACTCTCTGCTATGGGGAAGGGGTGTCCTTGAAGGGGCTGAAAGCTGAAGGCCAACTACTGACGGTGCTCTCAGCAATGGGGGCCATGTTTTTCCTTAAAGAAGGACCTGGACAATGTGTTTCTGTGTCCACCTCAGTGGCCTGCTAGGCCCTGCATGAACTGAGCCTAAAGACCTCTCAGTCTTTTCTCACTTAGCTGCCCTTTCAATCTCTCTGCTCCAGACACACTGGCCTCTTCTCATTGCTTCAAGTGCCACGTGGTGTTTTGTGCCACAGGGCCTTTGCACATTCTCTGCCCGAGTTGATCTTTCTACCTATTTTTATCTGACCAATGCCTACTTGTGTGTCCAACCTCAATTCAGATATCACTTTCTCCTGGAAGCCCTCCTTGAAACTCAGATACATTCAGGATCCCCCATTGTGTACCAGCAGTGCCCACTGAACTTCTTTTTAGTATTTGTAATTTCGGATTTATTTGTGTGAGTCTTTGCTGGGTAGCTCTTTTTCTAATTAGACTGAAAGCTCCATAAGGGAAGAGCCTCGATGGGCTTGGGTTCCTTGCCCACTGGAGCACTCAGAAACGATCAGTTTCCCCTTCTCCCTTCCCACTGGGCTATGGAAGAGCTCTTCATTTGGTGTATTTCTCATTTTGATTAAAAAATGCATTCACAGGCCCTGATATTTAAATTTTTCCATCATGAGGACCCAAATTGGAGGATAGGTCTCGTTGTTTATCCTTTCAGCCACAAGTTGCAATATATTTTAAAAAATGGCTTTGGAAAAAGGCAGACCTAAATTCAAATCTTCATTCTACCACTTGCTAGCCGTGTGTCCTTGGGTAAGCCACTTTACCTCTCCGAGTCTTTGTTTTCTTACCTGAAAATTGCTCCCTACCTCTTAGGATAAGATGGGATACTGTCCAGAACCTAGCATAACACCTGGCATAGAGCAGGTGCTCGATGAATATTACTTGCTTTTGCTCTTTTCTTCCCAGAAGCAGGTTAGATTGCTGCCCGAGTTGCTGTCAGTCAAGAACAGCAGCAGGCAAACACTGGCTTTATCGCTTCACCCTCTTCATCCTCACCGCTGACCTCACCGGGGCCAAGGCTTGTTTGCCTTGGAAGATGCGCCGATGGCTCCCAAGGTGGTTTGTTTAGCTGGTGGCCTTTGGGGGGCTGGGGTGAGGGATCAGGAGACCCAGAGGCTCCTGGTTAGGTCAAAGGGGTTTGACAGACAAGCTGGGACAGAAGTCTGGTGACACATTGATTCAAAGTGGAGTGACTTGTTAATCTCTGTTGCTTTTGGAAGGATGGCTCTGTGAGCTACTTATGGAGACAGGTGGGGCCTTCTTTTTCCTTGGTGATTGCTTGGGAATTTAAACACTCTGCACGGGAGGGAGTGTATTTATGAAGGAGGTAGTTTTAGGCAGTGAATTTCTAGGTCCAAAGAGTTCCTGGCACTACATCCTCTCTGTTCTAGATGCCGGGTGGCAGACGTTGGTAATGGAGCAGCAATCTGTCCCCAGGAGCCATGTAACCCCTTCCTTCTTATTCCTCACCTCCGTGAAGGACTATCCGTTCGATTCCCACGGTTCGCTAAGCTCCAAGATCTGGAATGAGCTGCAGTTGGGTTCACTTATCACATTCGGTATGCCCCTCACCAGCAGTGTGCAAACTGGATTATAATGCTGCATGTGTCCAAGGAGATTTTTATTAAAAGAAATCTTAGGGGAAATTCTTCAATAACCAATGAATTATTTCACTAAACAGTCATGTTTGTTAAATGTGTAAATGTGGCTGTTGGTCATCGTCAGTCTGTTCATCTGCCCTTTCACTCATTCACTTATTCACGCATGTGCTCTGTTCTATGCTCGCCCGTTCATCCATTGATTCATTCATTCATTCACCAGTTCATCTCTATAGTCATTCATCCATTCCTCCATATTTTTATGTGTCTATCCACCTACCCACTTTTCCATCCATTCATCCTCACATTTACACCTGTCTCTCTGTCCTTCATCCACCTACCCATTTGTCTGTCCATCCACCCAACACCTCTCCATTCATTCATTCCTTTTGAATTATTCCTTCAGCAGGATTTTATTGAGCACTTACTCTGTCCCTAGTCCTATTCTAGGTACTAAAAAGATGTTAATAACATCCTGGCTTTTCAGAAGGAAAATGGTCTCATGGCAGAAACCAACATATGACTAGATAATTGCCTCTCAGCAAGACAGGTGAAAATCCATGTTCTGTAAGGTTTGGCATAGCTTAATGTCCAGGAAATGTCAGTGAAGTCCCCAGATCCCTGACTGTCTTAGGACAAGTTCCTCCACTTTTAAGGTGAGATGGAGGGAGCATGTGAGGCCCGAGGGGAGAGTAAAACCCTTCACTTTTCAAAGCCTTTAGCTCCTTTTGCAACATCCATCAGGTTTTTAGCCCTTTCCTCTTTTGAGCAATCTGCCTTCTAGAAATCAGAGTGAAAACAACCCAAATATCCAAATACAGAAAACTTTAAATACGTTATACATATTTAAATACATATACACAACGGGGCCTGGTGCAACTCTTGAAATACGTATGTAGAAGTTTATGAGCTGATACAGAAAAGAAGTCAAGACATATTTTTAAATAAAGAAAACTAAGCCATAAAACAGTGTTTCTAGTACAATTACTCTGTGAGGGTTGGGTGAGATGACACAGATGTGACCAGTCTCTCCTTTATTCATGACGTCCCATTTTGCAATTTTTGGCTACATAGAGAAACTTCCTAGAAGGTTCTGCTTTTACTTGCCACGGCATCTCCAAAAGCCTAGAACAGTGTGTCTGGCCCATAGTAGGCATTCAATAAATATTTGTTGAATGAATAACTGGATGTATGATAAAAACAAGAGACTGTCATTGTTTTCTTTGGGGTATGAGATTAAAGGTTTTAGTGGGGACTTTTGGCTTTCGTTTTATTATATAAAATACATGAATGTTTGACTGTAAAATTTGTATAATTTAAAAAAAAGTTGAGGAAAAAAAATCCCTCAAAGACATCATCAGCCCTCCTGCTCTCCGGAAAGGGATTACACAGTTGGGGTGACACGTCTCTGTTTATCCAAACTTTTTTTCATGTCCAATTAGGGAAGGGGCCTCCTGCGTCTCAAGCTACGCCTGTCCCAAGGGGCAAATGCCAGACCTGTCGGGGAAAACAAACAGCAGTCAGTGTGTGTGTGTATGTTCCTCCTGCCCAGGCACACAGCCCGTAAAACTGGGACCCCCTTTCTCGAGTAAGAACCTACGGTAGGGAGCTGTTGACAGTCCCTCTGTGTGACCTCTTGCACAATGCCAGGGACAGCTCAGCGGCTAAGAAAAGGGAGGAAAATAAACAAAAAAGTCGGCTGAGTCTGTTTGTTCTGAGGAAACTCAAAGAGGTGTTTGACAGTCAGCAAATGCCAGCTCGACTGTTGTTTCTAATCTGTAACATGCAAGGCAGGGGGCCGGGCAGGGGTGCGGGCGGGACAGAGGAGGGGGCTGGAGGGAGAAATGGCAGTGCCAGGGAGGGGCTCCGTCCACGGGTGCAGGCAAAGCGGGTTGAATCAGACTGTCTTGGGCACCTCTGAGGGAGCCGATTTGGGACCTACCGTGTGAGTTTTTGGATATCATTTATTCATTCACTTATTTATTCATTCATTCATCTCCTCCTTCGGTCCTCCCTCCCTTCCTCCCTCCCTTCCTTCCTTCCTTCCTTCTCTCTCTTTTACAACTACTTACTAAGTGCCTTCTGTATGCCAAGAACTGTTCTGGGTGCTGAGGAATTTGGTAGTAAATTGATCAACGAAAGACCCCACCCACATGATGCTTCCATGTGAGTGGTGGAGACACAAACACGTCTGCAAAGTACTTGGCTGGGGACTGTGGATTCAACTTTGTGCAAGGAAGGCTCAATCTCTGCTTGTGGTGTATTCACTCTAGTGAGAGCAGAAGACATTAGAGAGATAAGTAAAATAAGTTGCAGAAAGGGCCATGGCAAGGGGAAGAACGGGGTTCATGGAGGCACCCAGCTATTGAAAATCAGGGAAGACTTCCCAGGAGCGGTGACATCTATTCTGAGATCTAAAGGTTAGCGTTAGCTAGACAGAGTGGGGTGAGCGGTGTGAAAAGCCTCCCAGGCAGAGGGGATGGTGTAAAACATGGCTGTTCATTCTTGTGAATATTCCAATAAGTGATGATTCAAAACATTCTGCTTATGTTTTTTGTGGAAGTGGGAATTTGTATGACCATTAAGGGAAATTGGCTGAATCTATTAAAGCTGAATGATGTCTCCCTCTGATGCGACCGTTCCACTTCAAGGTGGAAAATCTAATAGAAATGTGTTCATGAAGTCATCAGAAACACATTATCAGAATGTTTAGAGCAGAACTATTTATAACAGCCTCAGCGAGGCACTTCCCTGATGCCCGCTTATAGCAGAACAGGTGAACTATGCTGGGTTCACACGCTGGAACGCTGCATGGCGATGAACACCGATGATCCGCAATGCACACAGCAGCGTGGGTGAGTGTCACAACCAATGCCGAACAAAGTCAGAGACAAAAGGTGACATACGATTGTATGACTCCATTCTATAAACTGTAAAAACAGATAAAACCAATCCCTGATATGGGAAGTCAGGATGTTGGGTACCTTGTGGGGAAGGTGTTAATAATTGTAGGGGGGCATGAGAGGGACTTGTGGGGGGCTGGTCCTGTCTCTTTATGGTAATATGTGTGTCTGTTCTATGCTGTGTTCATTTATCAAATTGTAAACTTATGATCTGTTCATTTTTTCCCTTTATAATATCGTGCTGCTTCAATTACAAACTGTAACATATAGCTATTTAAATAAGCATTTATAATCAATGAAAGCTACTATGATTCTGACATTTCAAGCTGGACCTTGGACTCTACTGGATGGTTATGTTGCTGCTTAGAATTTTTAGTCGCATTTCCCCCCAGCGTGTTAGGCAGCCGATTGTCAGTGAATACTCTTTCTGCTCATCAGTCTGAAAGCATTGCCTTTTCTAACGGCTTGTCCTTCCTTCTGAATTCTCTCCTGGATTTGCTGTCTTCGGTGTCTTTGGCCAAGTTATAACTGACTTGCTGGACTCTCATCTGGCTGAATGGCTTTAAGGACCTCTGAGTTCTCCTTTGGGTACCTGAAGGTGGATTCTCTGCAGATGGGTTTGTTGATCAAATCTTAACACTTTCTTCTGCTTCTTTGAGTGCCTGAAGCCAAAAAGTGGGTCATTGTTCTTTCCTGAACCAAAACCATTGGGGGGGGGAATTAAGTGAAAGCAAGAACTCACAACCTACGCAATTTACTTCTAGCACCTTCGGCTGTCTCATAGGCAGTCTAGAGAAACAACTTTAAGTCAGTAAAATGGCTCTTTAGCTCCTTCCCACTGTTTCCAATTCGTGTTCCTAAAGATCAGCTGTGTCTTTCGTGGGTAGAGGTATGCTACTTTTATTCCAGAAAAACTGAACTCAGTTTTGCTTGTGTGTTTTTTCCCACACACGACTGAGTGGGCTGAGGGTAGATGAACAATTTTACATGAGTCTGCGCAGAAACAGTCACAGCTCCTGTTTCCCGTGTGCCAGGCACTAAGTGCTCCTTTGTACAAAGTTTGTAACAAGAATCCTAAGACATAGGACTAGTCACTGTCTCTATTTCACAGATGAGGACACTGAGGTTTAGGCAATTTCAATAACTTGTCCGTGGTCACTTGGCAGACGGGATTCCCTTACACCCTTGATCTTAGCCATAACGCAGTTCAACCTTTTCAGAATTCATCCAGTCTCCTGGCATTTCATTTTTGCCATCTGATTAGACCCCTCTTTTAGGGATCTAATCAGGATCCAATAAAACAAAGCATTTCACCCAAGTGGTTCTGGCTGTTCGCGCACAGGTTAGTTCTAGATCGGTGCCTCCCACCAGTTTCTTGGCTGCATGGGCCGGGTCTTCCCTTCTGTACGCCACCAACCGCAGGGTGAATGTTTCTTAGGTTGTGTGGGGGTCCTGGTGCGGAGGGGAGAGATCAGAAAGCTGCTGAGCCTGTGCGGAATGTAATCTCCTACAGCCCTGCTGACCTGATCCCTCGGTAAATTCCTCCAAAGACAGGTTCAGAGAGTTTCCGGGGGAATGATAGGTATGGTTGGCTCCTTCTAAAATGTTGAGTGCATCCTGTCCCTCTTTGGCTTACGAGAGTCCATCATTCATTCACTTATTCATTCATCTAATGCATGTCAAATACCAAGATTTGGTGAATCATAACAGTGTTTATGTTCTAAGCAATGTCCGGGGTAATTTCCATATGTTTACTCACTTAATCCTCCCATCAGCCGTATGAGGGTGGAATTACTGCGGTATGAATTTATGATTTGGTTACAGGATTGAGATCCAGACCATCTGGCTCCAGAGTCTGGACTCCTAACCACTGCATGATACTGCTCTTCAGTCTCCAGGTCTGTCACCAGCCATTACCTGGGATGATGGCTCCCTAGGGGGTATGCGTCACCCTGGATTGAAATGACATTTGTGACTATTGTAACCCATACACACAGAATATTTTCTGTGAATACATGAAAGGGTCTTGTATGCTAAGTCACTTGGACAGTCCCTCCAGATCGGGGACCACACCTCTTCACATAGACACCCACATTTAATCCCAGTATGGAAGGGATCCTACCTTCCTCTCTAGCCATGTAGATTGGAACGTTTTGAGGACAGGGCATCATGACATTCAATGCCGTATCCCTCTACTTGGTGAGCATTGTACAAATGAATGAATGAGTGAGTGAGTTGTATCATTTCTCCTTTCTCTGTCTGCTCCCCCGCCCCGTGCCCTATGTGCCTACCATGTTGTAATGCATCTTTTTACAGCTTATAATTTTTGAGTGCTTACCAAATGCCAAATGCTGTGATAGGTGCTTCTCCCACAGACCCTTCATGAGAACTGCTTTGGTCTGAATGTTGGGATCTCCACCAAAATTTATGTTGAAACTTCATCCCAAAGGTGTGGCCTTTGGGAGGTGATTAAAAGTCACAATGGGATTAGCACCCTTATAAAAGGGATCGAGGTTGAAGGGAGCCCTCTCTTGCCCTTCCATCCCTCTGACATGTGAGGACACATCTTCACCTCCCAGAAGATGCAGCAATAAGGCACCATCTTGGATGAGGAGATGGGGCCCTCACCAGACACCAAATCTGCCTGCTTGATCTTGGACTTCCCAGCCTCCAGAACTGTGGGAAATAGATTTCTGTCATTTATAAATTTCCAAATAGGTAGTATTTTTTTTATAGCAGTATAAACGAACTATGACAGTAACCCTGGGAGGCTTGTGTTTGTATTAGCCCCATTTTAGAGATGAAGAAACTGAGGGGCAAGGAGGTAAGGGATGTGCTTGTAAGAGGAGGGGCAGGAGTCCCCCTGGTGTTCCCAACTGTGCTGGGCCATTTCACCCCCTGTGCCTTTGCCCAGGCTGCTGCCTCTGCTCAGAGCCCCCTGTCTCTCCCAGCCACCTGGTTATCTGGGCACACACCTCCTCATTTTTCCTAGGGCTCAGATAAAGTCTCACCTTTTCTGTGGATCCTTTTAAGCTCTTCCCGAGGAGAATTGGCGATTCTCTCTTTGGTGTCTCCACTATTTCCACTACATACTTTTTCTCCTGCATCTTTTCTTTTTAGCCATGTAATAACTCAAGCACACAGAAAAATACAGAGAATAAATATTGCAAACAACTATGAATATACATTTAATTAACATTTTCATTTTCTCGTATTCCATTTTAAAAAATAGATTTTTCTTGTACTTTCTCAAAGGAAGGAGGGTTTTTCTTCTAGGCAAAGATGATTGACAAGGGCAAAAGCAAAGTTGATTAAAAGTAGTTGGAGGGAAACTTTGCTTTTCTACACTGACAATTATGAAAATGAGGCCATGAAATCTCACTAGCTTGAAATAATAGAATTTATATTTCATATGAATTAGTGGAAAGTACTGATTACTAAATATTATATATTTGAAAACAGTTATACTTTAAAAAGTCTGTTTTGTTTGTTCTGGGAATACTTCCATCAGAAATTTATCTTGATAAATAATCATGGCTGGCTACAACAATTTACCATAAAGGAAGTTCACTGCAGTGTTAATTAGAACAGTTAAAAAACAGAAACAGCTAAAATGCATAAGAATAAAGAGGTTGGTTATAGAAATCATAGTTTATTCTTATAACAGAATTCCATGCAGCCAATAAAATGAATGTTGTTAAAGAATACTAAATATAATGAAAATATATTCATGATATAGTGAATTAAGATGGCAGGACAAAAAGTACAATACCCATTTTTTGAAAAAGACACTAATCAATATTTATGTCTGTAGCTATGCTTGTAAGTGTGTAATTAATTCTATGAAGATACACCAATATCTGGGTGACAAGATTATGTGTATTTTTTCTCTCCAATGTTGTTGTGTTTTATAACAATAAAAGATCAAATTTGTACTTTAAAAATAATAAATTATTTAAAATGGAAAATATTGATAGCATAGGAAGAGTAATTACATTATTTTTACGCATTGTGTATCTTACATGCCCAGTGGCAAATGAGTTCGAGCAAGTAAAAGAAACTGTCTACATCAATATTACTTTCCAGAATGGCCTTTGGTAAAAATGTGTGAGATCAGAAAGTCTTGGGTGGGGGTTTGTTGCTCCTAACCTGACAAGTATACTGCTTGACTCTGCGAAGTGCTTCTAAAGAATGAACTTAAAAGGATTTCACAATCCTTGTCTGTCCCGTAAAACTGGAATCTGAATATTCCCCTAAGAGGTGGGGGTTTTGTAATCAGTTTCGTGACTGATTTAATCAGTTTTGAAGAAACTGGCTCAGGTGGGCAGAGATACTTGGCTGCAGAGTAAAATGCTGGAGTGATCAGAAAATAATGAAGTGGCTGAGATATAGCAAAAGGGATGTTCTATGAAATTATCTCAGCCAATCTGTTCAGGGGACGTCAGAGCAGGGCCAGAGTGTTTTCCGTGGGGGCTTCATCAGGGCAGGGAACAGAGGCAAGGACATTGTTGTGGGGCAAACATGGGGGCCTCGGGTGTGGTGGTCTGGGTGTGTGGCCTGACATCACCAGGGAGAGGTGGTTGTGGGCTGTGTCAGGATGAGAGTTGGATTGGTGGTCCATGAACACTGGGATGCCAAGTTCCTGATGGTATCCCAATGGGATAGAATACCGAGAAGTATTCTAGTGGAGACCTGAGATAGGTCCCGCACCTAAGTTCCTCCGAGGCTTTACAGGTCAAGAGAAGTAGACTGGCGACATTGAAATCAGACATGCCAGCATTTAAGCTCCGCCACAGTTCACTCATTTTTAAAATGGGTAAAATAGGATTTAATTCTCAGGGTTGTAAGAATTAAAGGAAATACTATGGGTAGCATACTCATTGCATCCTCAGAATAAACTCTCAGTACACAGCATATGCTGTCTTTGGAAGCGTAGCAGGACGATTGGTTGCTCACAATACAATATATTTTGCAAAAAAAAATTACCTTCAAGTATAATAATGTATCTGGGTTTGTTATAGCTACCCTCTACACCTGTTTCTTTTGAGTTGTGTAAATTGCTTAAAAATTGGGCTACCTGTGCAAGGTATTGAAATGTTGTTGATGTTTGGATTCAAGAGTTGAGGAAATCATTTCAGATTCTTGTAGTTAGAAGAATCTGATAATGCAATATAATAATATATTCCAATCAATTTATGGGGAAGTGGAGGAAAAAAGCCACCACTATTGAAACACAACTATCATCTCTATCTCCACCACCACCATCATCAGCACCAGCAACAACACCTCACCACTACAACCAGCAGCATTAGCCCATCAACACGATCACAACTGCCATTATCACCACTACCATGGCATCACACCTTTGCCAATACCACCAGTGCCGACATCACCACCACCAATAATACCAACAAAAATTACAACATAAAACCAGAAAACCTCACTTCTCCGGTCTGAGGATAATTCTTCACCATATTTAAGGCATTGTGTTAGGTAGTAGAGAATTAAAGATTAGTAGCAAGTGGTCTCTACCTTCAAGGGTCTTACCATCAAGTGCATAAAGCTAAAATAGGTGCTCTTATAGGGACAAAGTATTGGGAGTGCCCAGAGGGAGAGTTGGAGCACATCTGATTGGGGGCGGAGATAGAAGAATGCAGTCCATTTTGCTAGAAGAGGTACAATTGTAGAAGGAGCCTAAAGGGTGTGTCAAATTCCTCCTTGACCAGGAATGGCAAATGAAATATTCGTACTCCGTATCTTCTGCCCGTGGTAGACATCCATAAACCTCCACCGCAGACTTCACCGCTGAGCCTGAAGGTGGCCCCAGAATCCATCTCAATACAGGGCTAGGAGCAGCCCAACCAGCTGCAATTAGCTGGAGTTGGCTCTGGAGATAAACCCTATTTGCCTATCCTGAGAGGGTTAGTGCCTTAGGGCAGGTACTTATCTTGTTAACTGTTATTTCCCCATGGCTGGGCCTTGGAACTTGGCTCCGAGATGGCTTTGAGTATCATTGAATGAGTAGATGAGTGAACTAGGCCAAGAGAGTATTCCATATGGAAAGAATGGCATGGTAGAAGCCCGAAAGCAGGAAATTGCAGTGTGTGACTGGGAAACGCATGTAAGCTGTGAAAAAAAAAACTGAAAAGGGGAAAATGATCCTATTTTACAGGCTATAGAGTGCAACCTCTGAAGGTATTTGAGAAGCAAAATAGCGTACTGTGAGCTGTTGAAATAACCTGGATACAGGAAACGTACCAATGCAGGGAAGTGGTAAAAATAGTTGAGAGTAACAATAATAACAGCTAAGTTTTTGGATCCGTTACCGTTTTCAGTTCTGTTTATTTTTTTTTTTAAATTCTTACAGCAATTCTTTGGGTTAGATGCAATTATTGTTTCCATTTTACAGATAAGGAGACTGAGGCATAGAGAAAAATAACTCACCTAGAGTCACACATATAGTAGTATCTGGTAACAAATAACTGAATGGGTTAAATCCCTTTCTGAACGAAATTGGAAAAAAATGTTCCTCCCTTGCTCCACAATGTTTTAGCTAAATATTCTTTATTTCCAGTTAGAACCAAAGAATTCATTCTCTTCCTTCTGTAGCAGTAGGGGGGCAAGAAACTTATTTATTTATGAGGCTGATGGCAGCTGTTCTTCCCTCTCACCCAGCTGTCTTTTCCTGAAATAGGATAGGACAAGAATTTGAAATTTTCAGATACCAGGGAAAGAGCCCTGGAGTTGGAGATCTGAGTTTGAATCCCAGCTCATCCATCAATCTCTGTCTGGATAACCCCAGCAACCAACACGACCCCTCCACTCAACTCCTCATCTGTCGATGCAAACATACTCACGTCCACACTCAGTTTGTGTGATCCTGGCAAAAGCTGGTGGGTTTGTCTGTAGGCATGAAAACATTTTGTATAATGTGTGCACATACAGAGGCTGCAGCGTGGTTTGTCCTTTGTGGCAAGTGCCATGTTCATACTGATAGTCATTGCTACAATTGTGATTATTATTTAACATTTGGCTCTGGAACTCAGCTGATAGAGACCTCTGATGCACCTTTTCCTTCCCTGGCTTCAGCCATCTTTGGGTGTGGCTGCTGCTTGGTGTCCGAGTCCGTGCGGGATCTGAGCAGATTCCATGAGGGTGCAACAGTGCACGGGGCTCCACTTCGGGTCCACTCTGTGCATCAGCCCCAGTCTTTGCTTTTGATGTCACAGTTTGGAACTCAACGGAGAGCCAGCTTCTCACCCACACATGCGCAACCTGGAAATAGTGAGAATTTAATGCCTGCTTGGATGAGCCTTTGATCAAGCTCGGGGCGATGCCAGCATGAGATGAATATGTCCTTTTCCTCTTCCCACACAGACGGGCCAAGGCACATTCCAAGTGGTTTTTCAAACAGTTTTGAAACCATCTCGGTGGCCGCCTCAGTGACAGCACATTCTCATGTTAGCTCTCTTTCCTTCCCTGATCCACTCCCCCATTTGTAACTTGCTCCCTGGATCACACTTACCAGCAAAGTAGTAACACATCAGTCTTTGTCTCAGCCTGTTTTCTGAGGGGAACCCAGGCTTAAATAGTGTTGAATCTAGAATTTGAAACTTTGCCTATTTCTCCCGTCACCATGCTTGTATCTCTCCCTAAAGGGCCTAGAACAGTGTCTGGCACATAACAGGTGATCAGTAAATACTTAACGAATGCATGAATAATGAATGAGATGCTTGTGTATCTCAAAAAGATAGTACACAATAGATTGGACTTAGGGATCTAGGTAGCAAAGTATAGTAGTTATGGGGCAAGACTTAGGAGCTGAGAAGCAGGGTTCGAATACCAGCTCTGCCACATATGAGTGGTGCTATCTTAGGCAAGTTACTTGGCTTCCTTAGCTTAGTTTCCTTGTCTGTCAAATGAATAAAATAGTGTGTCAAACATAGGATTCAACGACATTCTTTATGTAAAGTACCTGACACATAGTAACAAATCGATCAGTGAAATTATTATTCTTAGTAATAGTGGAAGTACAAATATTACATGAGAAGGAATATATTAGAAAGCTCTAGGATAGGATTCAAAAGATGCATGTCTGACTTTCAGTACATCATTAAATGTATCTTTATGTTTTAACTTTATTTCTGGAGGGATAATAATTCTTAATCCATCCCAATTTATGGAATCATTGCGAGAACATTTTACAAAGCACACACAGTGCTAAAAAACCAGAAAGGACTTCTTTTCCTCTGTGACATGGTGGTGGATGGTCCATCCAGAAAGCATGTCTGATGGCTGGAAAAAGACTCTCCTTTGGGAAGACGGAAATTCATCTGTCATTTCCGAAAAATGATCTCCCTAGCTGACCACAGTGTGATCACCCGCTGAGATGTAAATCCCCGAGACAGGCCAAGGGAAACCAGGTTCCTGCGAGCCTGAAAGGTGAAACCGGCGCCATATTTCACAGGTGGCTTAAGCCCATTATTGCTGATGAAAACAGGATTTTTAAAGGACATGCTTCTTTCACCCTTCAACTTCGTTCAATGAACTTTTGACCAAAAGCCGGAGTGTTGTGTGCAGCCAAAAAATTCCTGGTATTTCCCACTAGGTCACCGGACTAAGACATAGGATAGATTTCTTTTTACCTTATTTTCCAGTAGAGGTGATCATGCTTCTCATTTGATACATATTATCAACTTAGTGTAGGCAAGACATCTCTCTCACTTCATTCTCTAGTGTCGTATTGTGTTGTGTCTATTGTGTTTCCTCCTTTTATCCCAATCCCAACACTTACCTCCCTCCCCAACCAAAAGCATCTAAAGAGATTCACTTATGTGTCTGAAATATGCCCTTAGATATTTTTCTTTCTAAAACATATAGTATGGTTTTTTGTATGTGCTCGATTTACTTAAAAATCATTGAGCTATAAATCTTATTTTGTTACCTAATTTTTTTACTCAACACCATGTTTTTAAGATCTCTCCTTGCTAGATGAATATATTAAAATATATGTGTTTTTATTTTGTGTGTCTGTTTTCAACTAAGGTGTAGGGTTCCATGTTACATATTCTTTACAATTCCTGTACCGTTCCTCTAGAGATGGATCTCTAGGTTGTTTCCAACACCCCTCCACCACAATCAGCTCTATAAAGATTTGTGTAATATTTTTCCTGCAGGTGGATTGTTGAAGCCTAAGACACATCTTACTCAAATCAGAATAGACGCTGTTCAAGTCATGTTCAAATAAAGATGCCAAAGTCACTTCGTGGATAACTTTCCCAAACCCCTTCCTCTCTTTGGTCATCCATTTTTCTACACTCGTATGAAGAGGGGTTTGGATGAGAAAAATATCTAAGGACTCTGCTCATGTTAAGATTCCACCACTAATTTTCAAGCCAGCTGTGTTTATCAAACAGATGGAAGGAAAGTTGGACAAAATATAATAGGCCACCATATAAATATTTGGAAGTAGCCAGATGTTCAGCACTTGTAGACACCACCTAGGAGCCTTTGTCCGTGTTCTCCGGTGGCTGTCTCAGCGCTATTTGTGTTCTTTTAGTTTCCTAAATATTAACCTCCTCTTTCAGAGAGCTAGCACAGATGCAGGCTTGAAGGATCTTGTAGTCCCTTGGGAATTCGAGTTTCAACTTTACTCAATTTAGGGCTGACATCTGTGTATCTATATCTAGCTACCTACCTGTCATTTATTGTCTGTCTATATCTCTGTATCTATCTATCTGCTTATTTGGGGGATTCAATATTATGGGGTTAATGAGAACACTGACTGAAGTCAGACAACATGTTGCAAACACACAGTTCCAATGACTAGCTATTTGACCTTGGGTGAGAAACCACTTGGTACCTTGGTTTCTTTATCTACCTATTACAGATTCATTGGCTTGTTGCAAGGATCAAATGAAACAATATGTAGCAAGGATTTAGCTCAGGACCTGTCACAGAATAAGCCCTGTAGCAGTTTACAAAGCAATAACTAAATATATAAACAAAGTTGCAAATCTTTTGCTACTCTTTTCATGGGGAAATAGTGTCTTTGACCCTTCCAATTGAATCTAGGTGGTCCTTTTGACTGCTTTGGCTGAGAGTATGGCAGAAAAGATACTATGTTGCTCTGAGGGCTAGGTCATAAAAGGCCATGCAACTCCAGACTTCTTTATTGGCATACTGAGCCGCCGGCTGAGACTGCCCTGAGGTTGCCATATCAAAGAGGACACTGGTAGGCACTTCGGTTGACGGTCCCTTTTGAACCCAGCCTTCCAGCCATCACTGCCAAAATGCTGGACACTTGGAAGTGGGTTCTCTAGTCCCGGCTGTGTCAGTCTTCCCGCTTGACTCTCAACATAGTGGAGCAGAGACCAGTCATCTCCTCCGTGCCCTCTCCAAGTTTTTCACTCATAGCGTAATAAAATGGCTGTTGTTTTATGATATTGAGTTAGGAGGTAGATTGTTATGCAATAATAAAAATGAGAACACCCTGAACTATTAGTATTACTCTTATCTTTTGAGATCTGTTCAACTATTATGTCTCCTGGGAAGACATATTCTATCATTGATAATATCTAACATTGATTTATTGAGGGTTTACTATTGCTTGGTCCTGTGCTAATTGCTTTATGGGTATATGTTCATTTATTCCTCCTGAGAGCACTCTGAGATAGGTACTATTTTATTTATCCTTTAGAGATGTGAAGACAGGAGCCTACATAATTTTCCCAAGGTCGTCTGGCTAACAAGTTGGTAAACGTGAATTTGAACTCTGTTTTCTCTGACCCACATTAATGGGTGTTCACAAAATGATTGCTCTGGCTGGCATTATAGTTGTTGAGATAGCATTCATTTCTGGGGACTTGTGAGGCCATTGGCCATGCCACTTGATCAGAGAAGCTTCCATCCTGTGTACCTCAAGAATACCACCCCCTTTTCCTAATTCCCATTTGAAAACTAACCAAGAATTGCCAGAGAAACAATGTCATAGCAATTCTTCCCAAGGTGGGGTGAGGCTTTCTAGAGAAATTCAAGAGAAAAGGGCACATGAAGTTTCTCTCATCAGGAAGGAAATGTCTCTGCCAAGGCCTAATGCAAAGTATACAATTTCCTAAAGTGGTGAGAGCCCCTCGAAACTGAGGGAGCCCCCCAAAATCTGAGGGTGCTGAATGGTTTGGTATGAACAGGTCCGGAAATGGATAGAAGACCCTCAGGCCTCTTCCTGTGTTCCAGTTCCCACCTTATATCCATAACGCCAGTGAGGATAACCATAAAGCTACTAATAAAAACATCTCCACCAGCTCTATTTACCCAGCTGTGTATCTCAGGATCTGCCTTTGACATTTTTAATACTCTCTCATTTCTCTCTCTTGCACCGGATTCGTTTGAAACAACCCCACAGGGATGGGGGACGCTGAGGAAACAAAACCCAGGCCCCCCGGCCTCTTAGTGAGGGTGTGGAGCTCTCTGGGAAATCACTTCCACCTGAGGAGCACAAAGGACCCCAGCGGAGGAGGAAGCTGGCCCCAGGCCAGCGGGAGGTATCAGCTTGGGCCGGAAGAGGGAGGTCTGATGGTGGAGGCTCAGAGTGTGCACCCCCCCAATCCCAAGGCAAACAGAGCTCCGGGCTTCAATGACAGGGTGTTGCCCATGAAGTCAGGGATGGCAGCTACCAGGGAGGCCTTCTGCTTTTTTTTTTTTTTTTTTTTATCTTTTTATGAATTATATTGTATCTACAGAAGAAACACAAGAAAAACCTTAAATCAATTGCTCAATGAAATCACAAAGTTGTGCCCAGATCAAGACATAAAACATTCCCGGTTCCTCAGAAGTCTCCCTCCTTTCCCCATCCAATCACTACCCTTCAGCCCTTTTCTGAAGTTTTAACACCAATATTAGTTTTGCCTGCTTCTGTACTTAATGTAAATGAAGTATATTCTTTTTGGCTGATTTCTCTGTGTTTGGGAGCTTATGTCTGTTGTGCAGGAAGGTGTCGGTTGTTTATTGTTGAATGCCATTCCGTTGGATGACGATACCATGACTTGTTGATGAGTATTTGAGTTGTTACCAGTTTGAGGTTATTGTGAATATTGTCAACACGAATATTCTTCTCCCTTTGTCTTGGTGCATTCATTTCTGTTAGGTACGTAGCTTGGAATGGAATTGGCTGGGTTAAATCATGTGTATGTTCATACGTATGTCAAACTCGTTTTAGAGTGTTTGGACCAAATCATATTCCCACCATCAGTGTATGAGAGTTCTGGTTGCTCCACATTCTTGCTGAATAATTGGTATTGTCTGTCTTTTGGATTTGTAGCTATGCTGGTGTGCAGTAGTTTCTCCTCGTGGTTTTAGCTGGCATTACTATGGTTACTATTGAGGCTGAACACCTTTTCATGTTTGCTAGCCCTTTGGAGATCGTTCATGACATGTCTGTTCAAGTTTCCTGCCCATTTATCTATTGGGTTATCTCTCTCTTACTGACTTGATAAGCTATTTATATATCCTGAAAATAAGCTTTTCCTAGGTGATAAGTGTTGCCAAGATCTTTTTCTACTCTGTTACTTGATTCTTCACTCTTTTAATGATGTGTCTTCATGACCAGAAGTTCTTAATTTATAATACACATATGTTATATATACTTTTAAGGTTGATTTTTGGAAATCTTTGTATTTTTGTTTAAGAAATCTTTCCGTGTCTGAAAAAAAATTTTTAAAAATATACGTATCTCCTGTAGTGTCTTTAGAAGCTTTATTGTTTCTGTTTTATATTTAGATCCACAATGCACTATTTTATTCCTTTATTTTCCCTCATCGTCCAGCCTTCTTTTTCATTCCTGGGGTACCCCTGAATTCCACATCAGAAAATATGCATCTTTATGACTTATCACCAAAGGTGACAGCAACAACAATAGTAACCACCAAGATATGTGCAAGTCTTTGTAACACACATTCCCATCCATTAACTAATTTAATTCCTTCACATCAACCCATGGCACCTATTTTAAAGATGAAAAGACTGAACCACAGAGAAAAGTAACTTGTTCATGTTCACACAGCTAAAACCTAGTAGCACAAGGAGATTCAAATTTAGATCTGACTTCAAAACATGCTCTGTTTTTACCATCTCATGTTGATTAAGATGCCTTGAGAGGAGCAGAGTTGATATTTTGACTTGCCTGGGGAAGAGAGAGTTTCTTTAGCAGTGGTCCTCCTTCCTGCTCTGGGAAGCCTCAGATGGTTACTGCAGCCTGGTTGATCTTACGCTAAATGATACAAGCAGCTGCCTTTAAGAATCTTAGTTGCTGCCCCAGAGTATCAGAAATGCCCTTAGAATTTGGCAGTGAAGGCCAAAACAGGTGGATGAACTCTGGTAGCTGCAAAAGATGGTGCCCAATGGCAATAGGGAACAGACACAGGAGGTCTTCTGCAGGGGACAGCCAGTGTTTGGCCTGGTGGCACTGTCACCTCCTCTCCTTTGATGAATTGTCCCTGCTCCCTCTGTAAACATAGGATTTGAATGGAGGCCACCCATCCTGGTTCCCACCCTCTTGGCCTGGGTGATTGGTCCAGCCTTGGACATGTGATCCAAAAGGACCAATGAGGTATCTTCCCTGGGATTTTCCCAACCACAGCAGGAAAACAAGATTCTGTCCCTATTTTGATGCAGCTGTGAGAGGCACTTCCTAGACAATAAATATCTGGCCTCTGCAGCTGGTCCTGTTGCTGAGGAACACAGGCAGGTGGTCCTGCTTCCAGAAGCCATGGAAAGGCCTGCCACTGGGTCTGTAAGCCAGCTGTTGAGGTCTGTGTGTTGTTTGTTGAGAACCACTGCTCCTTTTTGTTTTTAGCTACTCCCAGGCGATCTAGCTGGGTTGGTTCCTTCAGTCTTCTGGGTGAGGCATGACAGAAGCAGTCATATCAGTTAACACCCCTAAAAGCTATCTTCGCATACTTGCTGAAGCAGTAAACTGAGTCAGCCATGATTGTGCCAGGTGATCCCTGGTCTTATCTGATTGGGTAAATCTTGAGTCAATCCAATTTTTTTATTTTCATGGATTAATTCAAGACACAAAGGACTAAGGACAAAGAGTCATAAGGTCATGCAGAGATTAATCCAGTGCCCCACGATGTCTGATATGTGGTAAAAAGAGCTAGTGTCTATACAGGAAGCTGGTGGTCAAGAGAAGAGAAATCAAGGTAAGATACAGTGGAGATGAACAACGACATGTCCAAAAAGAGAGGGCGTGAAGGTCCCCTAGAACTAGATTCTGCTTCTTAGGACTGGGTTTGTTGAGATTCCCCCAATTTTCATGATAAGCTCTCCCTTTGCTTGAGCTAACTTTTATCTGGGTATCTATTTCTTAAACCCTAATAAAAAATTGCTAAGATGGGAAAACAGAAAAGAATTCTCAGACATGATTTCTGCCCTCAATGAGCTTATCATCTAATAATATTGATAACCAGGACAGCAATAGGTATCAGTCACTGAACTCTGATACGTAACATTTGTTGTTACGCATTGGGGAATGCGTAACACTGATAAATGGGCAGGAAACTTGAACAGACATGTCATGAACGATCTCCAAAGGGCTAGCAAACATATGAAAAGGTGTTCAGCCTCAATAGTAACCATAGTAATGCCAGCTAAAACCACGAGGAGAAACTACTGCACACCAGCTATATCCTAGGTTCCTTGCATTATCATATTTGAGCTTCACGGTCCTCTTGAGTACATGGTATTATTTTTGCCATTATATTGACAGGGAAACTGGGGCTTAGAGAGACTCGGTTACTTGCCTACGGTCACACAGCCAGTAAATGTTGAAATCCAGTGTGGAAGTTGGCAGTCTGCCCCAGAACTCTCTCTCTTAAGCAACGTGCTTGGCTAACTAATTAGAGAAACAAGAAAGATAGAACCAGAGAGGATGAGTGATAGGCAGATGAATGAGAGTGACTCTGTTACAGGGATTCAGAGAATAGAAATGTTTATTGTGGGCTGGCAATAAGCAGAGAAAGACCAAGGCAGTGAGTCCGGGGGATCTGAGAGGACTATATCAGTGAATGGAAACAAAGCAATTTCCCAATTATGGATTTAAATTTAGAATATGTACTGATAGAACTGAAATTGTTAGAGTTTTACAGGAAACATATTGGCCATAGGTATCAAGAACCCTAAAAATGCCCACAGCAAATTCATTCCACTTTAGGGAATGCATAACAAAGAAATAACCTGTTATAGATGGAAGAGATGCACTACTGATAATTTATAACAAAAAGTTAGAGACAACCTACATGTCTAATATGAGGGACTGGCTAAAGTATGTAACTTTTGCTTAATAATGAGAACCCATTGATAGACACCATTAATGCAAAAAAAAAAAATAAGTCACATGTGGCAGTGTTTACTTTCTAATATAAAATGGGCAAAAAACAGGAAGTAAAACTCTAAGAATAGCATTATTGGAAACTTGTTTTTAATGTGTAGATAAAAAGAACAAAAACAAATATAAAAAAATAAATAAATAAATAAAGTGACCATGGACAGCCTCCAGTGACCAATGTGCACATCTGCGGGATGGCAAGTCCCTAAGATCTTACTTGGCCAACTCCTCGCTGCTGTGTCTCCTGAGAAGCCAGCACGTCTGGATTGAGGCACTTCTGACTTTTTCCTACTGGGCCTGTTCTCCTCCCCTCGCCTGCCTCTTTCGGGGGCACAGTGGGGCCCCGCACACTGTCCACACCACAGAGGAACTCGGGGAGGCTCTCTTTGATGTGGGCATGGTCAGGGAAGGAATCACTTTAGGAAGACGGCCTGATGGGTCCCCGGCCCCATTTCTATGGCAACAAAGCTGCAAGGCCTGAAAGTCTGATTTTGTTTTGCAATGTGGTGGCTGCTAATTATAGGCAGCTCCGTGTCCCTTTTGCTACTCTCTAGAGTGATCTCTATCTGCTGTCCAGGTTTATTTATTTATTTTTTAATTTTAGACTCCATTTCTCCTCTTCTTCTTACGCTTTACTCTTAAATAAATAGATATACACATATACATACTATCCATATATATGTATATATGAAGAAAAGGGAGAAAGAGGGAGAGAAAGAGAGAAAAATCTTTGTTGTATTTAGGGCTGTTTGCTTTACTGGTTGTTATAGAAACCAAAAGCCAGATTATAGACCTAAAATAATCAGGCCAGGCTTGGGAAGAGAAGAATAAGTAAAAAGGCCCAAGGTAGCCATTGGCCCGGCCATGAAGCAGAAGGAAATTTCAGGCCCCAAGGACATGGGGAGAGATGAAGGGAAAGAGCAAAGGAGAAGTGGGGACGGGTGAGGAGGGGGTGGAGGTGGGTCACAGGGGCCCAGAGTGGCTGATTCCCGGAAGGCTTACAAGTACACGAGGTGGCAAGGAGGCATCTCTTTTAGCAATTGGCACGTCTTCGATGAAGTTTCTCTTTGCTGTGCCGTCTGCTTCCTTCTCTCCTAACATTTGGTCTGCAAATTTCTCTGCTTGGAGGGATGATGCCACCAGTAGGTTGTTGGTGAATCCTTCGGAGGAAAACCCTCACAGGCTGTCCACGGGGAGCTGTCTAGGGCATCCCTCCTGGGGCTGAGGCACACCAGAGTGGCGAGTACGGCAAGGGAGGCCGCAGCCTGTCTTCCCTAATTCTTCCCAGTGCAACATGGTAGCCACTAGCTATTTAAAATGAACTCAAATGAAATGAAATTAAAGATAGAATCCCTTCTCTGTACTTTCTGCTCAGTTTTTCCATAAACTTAAAAACTGCTCTAAAAAGTACAGTCTATGAAGTTAAAAAAATATGCAGTTCATCAGTTGCACTAGCCACATTTCAAAAGCTCAGTAGTCACATGTGGCCGGTGACTTCTGTATTGCATTGAATAGCATTGATGTAGAACATGTCTATCATCACAGAAAGTTCCATGGGACAGCCGTGGTCTAGGTAATAGTGTACTCTTCTGGACTGGTTCCCTACACATTCCAAAGAGTAAAAAGAAACCATTCATTTGCTCAACAAACATTCACTCCTTGCCAGACATTGTTCTGAGTGCTTAGGATTCAGTTGGGAGAGATACACTTCCTGTCCTTGTGAAGCTTACATGCTAGTCACATCACAGGTGTTGTAGAGATACATATAGAACATGGTTGCAGAGAAAAATAAAACAGGTTAGGTTAGGGGAGATAAGAAGAGGCTGTGTACTGGGGAAATGAAGAGAGTTCTATTTTTTTCTTGATACTTAATATTTTACCTATTTATGGGATACATGTATTTGTTGCATGCGTAGAATGTGTAATGATCGAGTCAGGGTATTTAGCATGTCTATTACTTTGCGTATTTATGATTTCTATGTGTTGGGAACATTTCCTCTCTTGTAGCCACTTTGAAATATATAATATTAATACATTGTTTCCAACTGTAGTCACCCTACTCTGCTATGAAATTTTAGCAGGCGTAACTTCTATTGAACTGTATATTTGTGAGAGGGTTCTATTTTCTAAAGGTAGTCAAAGAAGGCTCAGGAAGAAGGTGACAGATGGCAGAGCAGTGTCCTGAAGGGAGAAAAAGAGGGAACAAGCCTTGCTGAATCCTGTAGGCAGAGAATTCTAAGCAGAGGGGGCTGTAGTGTAAAGGCCGTGAGGTGCAAATGTGCTGCTCGTTTTGAGCAGAGGAGTGACGGGGTCTGACTTAGGATTTAACAGTATCCCTCCGGCTGCTAGATGGAGATTGAAGTGGATGGGGAGGAGAGATGCCACAGAATGATCAGTGAGGAGGCTGTTGCCACATCCCAGGTGAGAGGGGACAGTGGCTTGGACCAGGGCAGTAGCAATGGGAGACGTGAGAAGTTGTCAGGTTTCAGGAGACACTCTGAAAGTAGAGCAGCTGGGATTTGCTGCTGGATTAATGTGGGGTGTGAGCGAAAGAGAAGTCGAGGATGACGAAAGGATGGAGTTTCCATTTATGGAGATGGAGAAGATGGTGGGAGGGGTTATGCAGTTCAGGGTGGAAACAGTAAGTGTGAGATGCCTGTTAGACATCTGAGTGTCGGTCTAAAGTATATGAGTGTATTTGCTCAACAGGTGCTTGCTGGGCTCCAATATATACCCAGGACTTAATCCTGGGTAATCCTTGGGTATAAGATCTGGACACAACTTTTTCTTATTTTCAGTTTTCTTTAGTTGATCCATTAAAAAAGAAACATACCATTTTTTCCATTGTTTTTGTACCAGCTTGTAAATCTTAAGTCTACACTGGGCAGAACACTGGGCTAACTGGCTTGGCCCCTGGATTCTACCTTTTTGTTAATTATATTTTTTCGGTTCACCCAGTTCATAGTGAGATACTGTGTGTGTTCCGGAGACACTAAGAACGTAAAATACCAGCCCAGCCCTTGATAAACTGATGATCAGTGGGAGTTGCTAAGGCACAGAACAAAACACAGGGGCTTTGGACAGATCATACTTGATTCCAAAAACTGGCTCTACCACTCCCCAGCTCCCTGGCCCGGGGCCATGCCCTTAACCTCCCTGAACTTGTTTGCTCATCTGTGTAATGGAGCAGCTGATGCTCACCTCACAGGACCATCCACAGGATTAGAGAAAATGCCTGTAAATCCATCTACACAGGACCTGACACATATAGGGGCTTATTTAATAAATAGTTGTTAGGATAAACTTTATTGCTATCAAACAAAACACACATGTAATAGGAAAAATTATCTTGTGTTAGACACTTTTAAAAACAGATCTGAATAAAGTTATGGGAGACAAGACAATGGAGGCTAGGAATATGGGCTTTCGAGATAGACGTTGATTCCAATCCTAGCGCCTCCATTTATGCACTGGGTTGACATTGGGCAAGTGCCTTGGTTTCCTGATCTGTAAAATGGACACAATCATCCAGTAGTATCTACTCACAGGTATGTTGTGAGAGAGTAAAGGGCTTAGCACTATTCTTAGCTCCTAGGAATTGCTCAATAACTGTACACTGCTACTATTTCCATGGGAACACAGGGAAGGCAACAGAGCAAGCTTTTAAGAGGAAAAAAGTGAATCAGGGAACATGCTCCTATCAGAAATTAGGGAAAGAAAAAAACAAAGCCCTTTTTCTGGGTATGTGGGGAGGCAGTCCAAGCCGTTCCACCACTGCCCTGTCCTGTCCAGTTCTGACAAATGTCTTTGATGAAGAGAGAGAACCCTGAGGCTCTTCAATATTTTAAACTCTCAAAGAAATCTTCAAAGGCCTACTTTGACCGAAGTAGGGGAGTGATGACGGATACGTTTGGAAGGGTTTTGAAGTACAGTGGCGAACATGTCTCTGGGGCTGTATTTTGACATCAAGGGTCATTTAAATGCACCAGAGCACCTTCTTCCTAAGCCTGCAGGAGCCTTAGTATTTTCCTAGCTATCAACTCTAGAACTTCCATGAGCTGTGGAGGTGGTGGGTGCTTGTTCTAACCAAGGTGGTATAACCAGTTTGTAGGTGAAGTTTTCCTGAACTCATACGTTGTCCAAAACTTTCACTGACTGTGCTGTTAGTCACTCCTCGTACTACCTGCAGGCTTGGCTTGTGGCCCGACCTACTTCATGTTTACACAGGCCCAGAGCTTGCCCGCAAACATCACCAGGGAGCCAGAGATGAAGGGCAGGGAGTGATTCATCTCCCTGTGCCATGACGTGCTTCGAGCAACTCATTTGCTTGATTGGGGTAACCCCCTTCAAAGGTAAGCGGGAAAGGTGAGCCTGGCTCTACCTGCCCTCAGGAAATAGATGGCAGCCTGTTGGTTTTCGCATGGACCTAGCTGGTCCTACTTCACCAGGTGAGGCAGAGTGCCAAGAGCTTGGTCTTGGAATCACACAAACCTGGTTATAAAGTCTGGTTCTGCTACTTACTAGCCGTAGCCAAGTTCTTCAGATCTCTATGTTTCTCTATTTCCTCTCTTACTAAGTGAATTATAAATGGATTCAATCTGTTCACGGCAACGTTGACAGCAAAGATGGTGGGAAGGATTGAGCACAATGATGTATGTCTAATGCTTGCTCAATAAGTATTAATAAGCAAATACTTGCTGACCATGTCCCAGGCACTGTTCTAAGCACTTTACGTGTGTCAGCCTATCTAATCTTCCCATTTTATAGATGTGGAAACTGTGACAGAGAGGTGAGGTCGTATTGCCAAGGTTACACAGGTAGGAAGTGATAAAGTCAATATTCAAATCATGCCTGACTCCAGATCCTAGGTCCTGAATCACAAGGCAATACCACCTTCCAATAAATGATCACTGTTGGTGTTTTATTAATCCAGTCTTTCCTGTGTGTCCTTGGGAGCTGTTTGAATCCCACTGGGCTGATCTCAGGCCATTGAGATCATCTATATAATTCTGCACACTTATTTACAGCAAGATATAACTAAATTTTACCCACCCAGGCTCCCACCCCCCTACCCCCTCCCCACCAAGAGGGCCTCTTAGTAGCTTATTTGGAGTGAACACCATCTGGAAAAAGAAAATTAGCTAAGAAAGACGGAAATCAAGACATCAGGATGGCTTGCCAACAGGACCTTTGATCTGGCCAGAAATAAATATGAAAGAAACCGCTGAGAGCTTTCTTTGCTGATTTCCATCTAAACAGATAGAAATCAGCCTGATCCCTAGGATGGGTGAGGACAGGGGTGTGAAGGGAAGGCAAAGCTTGCCTCGTGTGCCCTGCTCCCAAGGTTAGGGTTAGGGGAAAACACCCATTAAAATCAGGGTGGGAAAAAGTTCCTGAGATGAGTCGACCTGGTGGTGCAATGTGTGTGTGGGGAGGACGCAGCTATGTGACAAGGGACGTGACCATTTGGGGAATGATAGCAAGTATAGCAGGCGTTTGCTCATCACTTCCAACGTACCAGACACTGCGCTAAGTCCTTAGATACATCATCCTATTTAACCATCCCAGCAACCTTGGGAAGTAGGGAGTATAATTATTGCCATTGTACAAATGAGAAAACTGAGGTTTTCGGAGTCTTAGCAGGTTGCCCAGGGTCACAATCGCTAAGGTGCAACAGGGCAGGAATTTGAATCCAGGCTCTGTGACTCCAAAACCTGGTCATTTAACCACTCTCTGTGCTTAAATGATGACTGGATTCCAGAAAGCTGAGTTTCTCGATGGAAATTTCCTATTTATTCATTTGATTCTAGAGCTGTAGGATTGTAGAGATAGCAAAATGAATCTTGGCATTTAATGAATATCCGCTGTATGCCCTGCATCATATGAGTGGTTTTGGAGAATTAAAGAGGGGTGTACATGACAGGACTTGGGGAAAGAATGGGTAAAGGAGAGGGGGGACGCAGGGAGAGCTTGACTATTAGGTGTCGTAGATCCTTGTGTGCCAAGCCATTCACCAGATTAGGACACTGAAGGAGAAGATTTAGGGGTGGGCAGGTGAGGCAGACACTATGATTAGCCTCCCAACACCATTCCCCTTACTCCCTACAAACAGATTTTGTTCATGCGTTGGCCTGTTGTCTAGAGGTGGGCCTGTTATACCCAATTCTAATTAGTAAGATGTGGATGGAGGTAATGATGACTCTGGAAATGTTGCTTCTTTATTGATCAAAGGAGAAAATGATTCCAGAAAAAGTCATCCCCTCTCTCCTACACTTTCAGCCTTTGGCTGAGGTTGTGATGCCTGGAGCTGCGGCTGCCACCTTGTAGTCATGAGTTGACAAGCAGGAAGAGAAGTGGATGTGTTGAGCTTCATGGAGCAGATGGGTGCACAGAGCTTGCCTTGATGCCCAGCTGAGTGGCTGCCCCAAACCCAGAAACCAACCACCTGTCTATGGACATCCAAACATATCCAAATTAAATTTCTTCAAGGTTCAATCCAAGGGGAGCTGGCTTTTCTGTGACTTGCATCTGAAAACATCCTAACGGATGCCAATATAAGCTTGGTTTCTGGACTCTAAAGCATCTGGGAGGTGGCTTGAAAACTTCACAAGAAAGATAAAAGGTAAAATGAGAAGTGGCAGCAATATTGAGCATGGAGGCAAACTCTGCACAAAAGGCTTCTGAACACATCCAAATCTAGAGTCTGCCAAATAATAGCAGTTTAGAAATTGGCCATCCGAGTCAATGTCTGGTTCTTACTCAGGCCACAACGGGATGGAACAACCTTTCCCACCTTTCCTGCTAACTTGGGAAAGAACGGGGCCGGCGTTGTGCTTGGAGCCAACCACCTGTTTCCAGGTATACTCTTTCAGGATGCAAGTGCGGGGTGCCAGGCCTGGTCACAGAGAGGGGAGAGTGCTCCTAAAATCGTGTGCAGCCAGGGGCGGTAAGGCTCAGACTAGGAAGCTGGGTAGGGGGAGCCCCTCTGATTTGGGGGCCCTTCCCACCAGCCTGCTGGTGTTGGGGTGCCCTTGTCCAGGGGGCTTTGCCACGAGTAGTAAAGCCAGTTTTCTCTGTGCTGTGCCACCCTCCCCCTGCCCCCCCGGCAGCCAGATGCGGTTTGCTCTCCTTCATTGCTTGCATCCCATCTGCAAGCATTTGAGTGTCCTCCAGCCATGGGGATTAGAGACCTGACCTCTTCCTCCCTCTCTCTTCCTCCTCCCACCCCCCTCTGCTTCCTCCTGTGACATCTGAGAGGGGCTGGCAGCCTTGTTTGTCACCCGAAAGTCTCCTCTGCCCTACCCCCTCTTCTGCTCCACTCCTCCATTCCCCAGTTCCAGCGCTTTCTCGTGTACACTCCTGTTTGGCACCAGATGTTAGAGGTTACAAACCGACCGCCCTCGCTTTTACATCTTCCCTTATTTTATTCGCCGCCCATCTTCCTGTGACTCTGCCCACAACCCCCCTATCCTGGCGTGTGTGCGCTGACCTCAACGCGCTCCCGAGTCAACTGATTGCGCCTGAATCCACTTAAAGGTGAAAGGATAAAGCAATTTTCTTCAAGATGTGGCCTAAACTGTTTAGTCTCGAAGGGCTCCAAAGGGCAGGAATGAAAGGGTGCCCCCCCCCCCACTTTTGTCTCAAAGCTCCCAGTCTGGGCTCGCCTGGGTCTGGGCAATTTGGAAGAGCTTTCTTTTCTGCCTCTAGATGGGTTTATCAGACCTCCGCAGAATTAGGCCCATGATGCCAGAGCAGTGTCAGCGATTGCCTGGTTAGCCTACTTGAAAAATTAAAAAATTGAAACAAAAACAGTAATAATCAATTGTTCCCACATCGAAAAATCAGGCATCAATTGGAAAGGAGAACATTGCATTGCACCCATCTGACCTGGGGCGATCGGCTGTGACTTGATATTTTTATTTGTTACCTGAAGGGACTGACTGTAAGGTAGGTCTCCAACCAAAAGAGAGACAGCTGCTCTGAGCCGACTCCACCGCCTAAGAACATCCAGATCGATTTGGCTCTGGAGTATTTCCAATCGAGGAATGCTAGATTGGGACTGAGGGCAGAAAGTTGCGGGGTGTGTGCTCAGAAGTTCCAGTCTGCAGAATGACACAGACTCCGGTTCAAACCCTGGCTCTGCTCTCTTACTATAATAACCGGGGCCTTTGGGCAAATCACTTCTCCTCTGTGAGCCCTGGTTTCCTCAGAGTCCTGTTGGGAGGATGAATGGGGGGAAGTGATTGGCATGGAGCTGGCCCCTGCTGCGTGCTGTTAGTACTAACTAGCTTTATCATTTACCTTTTCCTGGCTAGGGGGTCAGCATTGGTTACAACATGGAGGGACCAAAGATCCAGAGGGTTTTTATCTTCATAGGAGTATTTTTAGGTTCCCTGTGTCTCCAAATCATCTTCTGTGGCAGTCTCCCTCAGTAGCCGGTGGGGCACA
Organism: Avahi laniger; assembly: GCA_963575035.1. Taxonomy (NCBI): domain Eukaryota; kingdom Metazoa; phylum Chordata; class Mammalia; order Primates; family Indriidae; genus Avahi; species Avahi laniger. The sequence continues at coordinate 64,694 of CAUYSK010010598.1, forward strand.
CTGCACTGGCTAGCCCAGCTGCAAGCACAGCTGCACTGTAATCAGCTGGTGGCTGGTCTGTTTCCACATGCAGACAGTGAGCTTCCCAGGTGCAAAGCCCATGTCAAGCTTGCTCAATGGTATTATCCCTGAGCAATTAATTAACATTGAGGATAAGTGTGACTTTGGGCAGGTGACTTTATCTGCGTCTCAGTTTGTGCAGCTGTAATACTTTCCCTGTTGTAGTAAGGTAAGAATTAGGTCATCCACGCACAGTGCTTGGCACAGTGAGTAATCAACGAGTGTTTGCTGTGTTATCACGATGATTCCAGTTATCCCCAAAGAGCTGTCCTTTGTGTCTCAGATATCCCATTTCCAACCAGCCTTACCATAGGCTGACAGTAATTTCTTCCCATTAAGGAATCTCAGGAAAGTGTCAGCATCCTAAGGGGCTAAGGTGCTGGCAAACTGTCACTGAGGGAAGTCTAAGTGAGCTTCCTCTTCTGTTCTTCCCAATTCCAGGCATTGGTCTAGTCTTTGAAAACCTAAGTGGATTTTGCTCATTCTGCCAAATGCCTTCACATAAGTTTCAGGCTCTGCCCAGAATTCACAGTGGCGTGGACAATCCATCTGACCTCATAAAAACCTCTTAATGGCAAATATGTACACCCAGCAATTCCGCCTCTCCATTTCTCTCCAAGAGAAATAGTTGCAAATGCTCATAAAGAAGCACATAAAAGGATGTTCATTGTCAACCTGTTTGCAGCAACAGAAAACTGGAGCCAGCCAAAATACCCACTAGTAGGAGACTGGCTGAATAAATCATGGCATGTCCACGCAATGGAAGAATACTCAGCAGTTTAAAGTAGTGAGGGTGTCCTATGGAAGGATCTGCAGGACATATTAATACGTGGAAAAAAATTGCAGAATAATTGCATTCATGTAAAAAAAAATTTAAGCATATCTTTGAACATTGCATATATCATTGTATGCATACACAGAGATAATGTCTGGAAGGATGCTTAGTAAACCAGTAACAGTGGAGGCAAGTAAAATGAGTTGGGAGGGAGAAGAAAAGGAAGCAGAGAGAACTTTCATGGCTTGTTTTTTCCCTGAAATATATGTTTTTTTTTTATAATAAGGATTTACTATGCTCATAAATGGGATAGTGAAACACATTTATGCATAGGGAAGGTTGAAATGATAACTCTAAAGAACGTAATCTCAATACACTTCTGTAGACACGAATATATCCCCAATGCCTTACAACAGTAGCATGGAAGTAACTTGTGGGATATTCTCACAACGCAAAACTCCATGCTGATAAGAGTAAACAAACTGTAACTACACACGATGCCATAGATAAATCTCACAAATGTAACATTAAGTGAAAGGAGCTACGCACAAAAGAAACATGCTATAGGATTCCATTTATATAAAGAACAAAACCAGGCAAGACTGGAAGGGATTGTAAGGAAGCTTCTGGAAGATTCCAGATGCAGTAAGGCTCTTTCTTGATCTGAGTGCTGGTTATACCGGTTTGTTCAGTTTGTAAAAATTCATTAAGCTGAACACTTACGATTTGTGGCATCTTCTGTATGCACGTTATACATCGATAAATGTTAAAAAAAAAAAAACCCATCAATACATTAAAGAATGCTTTTTTATAAGACAAGGGGGAAAAAGCCCTTAATCTTCCTAAAAAAAAAACCATCATAAACCAGTCTTAACCATTTTTGAAACCTTTAACACAAGCAAACAATCATTTATTTAATGAAGGGAGGAGTCCGTAGCTTTCATCAGATTTTCAAAGGGAACCTTCACCCCCTGGAAGATTAAGAACAAATGCTAATGCTATTTTGCAAGGATTGGAAAGGTGAGGTGGGTGATTGCAAAATTCAAAAAAAAAAAATCTTTGAGAGAACTTTGCTTCTTTGCTCTAAAGGTATCAGCCATGCAATGTCAAGGGAAAGGCTGTTGGAAGTAGAGAAGGTCAGAGTGAGTTCCTCAAACAACCGCCCCTCTAAGTTCTTGGTCAACGTTGCTTTCTCTCCTGCCGGCGGTGGATGTTCACCTTGCAGATCCCCAAACATCTGCGGTTTACGGCGGTGTGTGATGCTTGCAGTGTGATTTATAGCGAGGCTCGGGCTTGGGAAAAGGTTTCTAGAGGAAGGTCCCCCCCACTCGTTTGTAATTTAGGGGCATTTCTTGAATTCCCCAGCCCATTGGGTCCTGGCAGAAAATGAATGTGGGTCATTTCTGGGATAGATGCTCCCCAGCATATGTGTCCCTGTGAAGAGAGATGGATGGCCAAGGGAAGTGGCTGTTCTCCATAAATCACGGAGCATTTGGAAGATGTCGTGTCTCCTTATGAGATATGAGAGAGGGAGAGTCGAGGTGGGCTCAAGTGCGGGGCACTCGCAGAGGAAGCAGTGGGTTAGGGGGCAGAGGGGAGGACTGGGGGGCCGCCCGGGACATGGCACCTTAAAGAGACTCCGTCCTGAATGGAATAATGTCACCAGGCCACACGGTGGGTCTTTCCTTGCGTTTCCAGCATCTGTATTGACTGTCTTACATTGCAATGCTCCGTCTCTCTCCTTGGCTTACCCCTTCCCATCCCTCTTTGAACAGCATTGGGGAAAAGAATATAGACTTGGGTTTAAATCCCAGCTGTGTCTCTTAACCAGCTGTGTGAGCTTGGCCACGTCACTTAAGCTCTCTAGTTTGGATGTTTGGCCCTTCCAAGTCTCACGTGCTAGAGGTGGGGCCTGGCGGGGAGGTGTGTGGATCATGGCGGCAGGTCCCTCAGGAATGGCCGGGTGCCCTCTCCAGGGTCACGAGTGGGTTTTCGGTGTATTAGTTCACGTGAGAGCTGGTTGTTTCAAAGAGGCTGGCATCACCTCCTCTCTCTCTCGCTCCTTCTCTTGCCCTGTGACACACCTACTCCCTTTTCACCTTCCACCTTGATTGGAAGCTTCCAGAAGCCCTCACCAGAAGCAGATGCTGGTGCGATGTTTCTTGCACAGTCTGCAGAACATGAGCCAAATAAACCTCTTTTCTTTATAAACTACCCAGCCTCAGGTGTTCCTTTATAGCAATGCAAAATGGACTAACACAGAGGCCCCATCTCTAAAACGGACGTTGTAAAGCCTGCCTCGTAGGGCTCTTGTAGGGTGTTAAATGAGATATTATTAATATACGAGATTAACTGCCTTTCACGAGGTATTTAATTGACTCTCAATTCTTAGTATTAATGATTACTAGTTTTCATGCAGCCTTCTACATCACTGATTCTCAACAGGTGTGGACTTTGCCCCCAGGAGATGTTTGGCAATGTCTGGAGACATTTCTGGTTGTCACAAGGTGGGGGGAGGGGGGAGGTGCCACTGGCATCTAGTGGCCAGGGATGCTGCTAAACATCCTAGGACCCACAGGACAGCCTTTGCCCCCACAGCAAAGAACTATCCTGCCAGAATGTCCATAGTGCAGAGGTTGAGAAACCTTGCCTTAGGCTGTGTATTTTGTATTTTCCCTCCTTGGTGTCCCTGCACTGTTTTATCCATCTTTCCCTTTTGCCTTTATATCATCCTGGATGGCAAGGCTGGTCATCACATTTCTGACATTATTAGACATCACAGCTGGGTCCCAATTCTGGCTGTGCTGCTTATGGGCTGTGTGTCCTTGGATGAGTTCCTTAGGCTTTCTGAGCCTCACAGTCCTCGTCTCTAACGTTGGAAGCTGGCTATGAGGATCAAATATGATGACGCACAGGAATGATGGCAAAAAACCATCCTGCACCTCCCCATCCTCGACAGGCTCAAGAAGAGCATGACCTTCTTGAAGACGGGCATCTGTGGTTGGCTCATTTCTGTGTCCTGTGCATGCAAAGGATAATGTTTTTTTTCCCCTCTCTCATCTCTCCGCTGGTTGTCTGTCCCAGTCCCTCATTTTTTCCTTTGGTTTTTCCCTTTTCTTCCTCCCTTTCATTTCTCCTCTTTTTTCTGGCTTACCCTCGGGCAGGATCAGAGGGGCCCCCACGCCTCTCTGCTGTGGTCACACATGTACAATTTCAAAGCCTCCCTCTGAACACAACGTGACCTGTTTGAAGGGGGAACGGTTGGCTAGTCTGGTTTCTTTCTCTTTCACTCCCTGGCTGTGGTTATTAAAGTTTGGTTCCTGGAGGAGGAAGGGGTGAACTTTGAAAGCTCCGGAATGAACGCTCCTCAGAGCCCTCTTATCACGTCACCCGCACCCCCTGGCTTTCCTCCCTTGGTGGTGAAATTTGGCGATCAGACGCTCCTGGGCAGGCTGCCTTCCTCTTTCAGCATCTGAGCCCCGTTCGTCCCGATCTCTCTGCCGGCAAGCAGCTGACAGCCACGTGCAGCCGGCCCGCCCTGCACATCTGAGCACCACCTGCCCGGCACCCTCCAGGACCCTCACGGAGGGCGAGCCCCTGCCTCACTTTCCCTCCAGGAAGAACCTCACCTCTCAGGGGCTGTGTTTTAAACAAGTCTCATTCCCACGAAGAAGAAAGCCCCATTCAACGTGGATCAAGCACGTTCTAATGTGCCAGACACATGGCTATGTGTTTTCTGTGCATCATCTCATTCAATCCTCACACCAGCCAGAGGAGGTGGCTGGTTCGTGGTCCCTGTGTTAAAGAAGATGAAACTGAAGCGCACAGAGATGAAGTCCAAAGGCGCATGTTTGCTGAGCGGGAGAGCTAGGATTTGAACCCATGTTGCTCAAATGCCAGAGCTAAGAGGACTAACTTGTCCCAGTTTGCCTGGGACTTTCTCAGTTTTAGCACTAAAAAGCCTCAAGTCCTGGGAAACCCTTAAGGCCTTGAACAAAACCAGGATGTCCTATAATGAGATGGAGAAACTGATGTTTGTTGAGTGACTTCTATGTGCTGTATGTTATCACCTCATACTCCACTTAACCAACCTGACCCTCCTGGGAGCTGGATGTTATGTGGGGGCTTATTTTATAGATGAAGGGATTCATATTTGGGAATGTGACATCACTTGCCAAGTTCCTGTATCAAGGAAGGAATGGAGCCCCCAGGTTTAAAGGTCTCCTGATTGCAGAAACCAAGCTGTCAACCACAGTGCTAGCATCGTGCAGGGTCCTGGTAGGACAGAGAAGGCTCACTCAACAAGAGGAATGGAAGAAAATGTAATTAGGAGGGTGTTTGCAAAAATGTGGGCAAGATTCAAGGAAATTAATAAGGTTAGGGAAACACCCTGGGGTTGGCAATAACCTCAGAGTGTTACCTACTCTAGGCCTGGAGAGGTTAGCAGAGGGAGGGAGAAATTGCCAGAACCTGGAGAGAGCTCGAGCTGCAGGAAGGGGCCTCCAGACAGGACATGGGGCCTCTGTGGAAGGACAGTCATTGCCAATCCCAGACCCAGCATAGAGAGAACCGAGGGCATAAATACCCCATGTCTCTCTTCCTCCTCCTCCCAGTTTCCAGCGAATACCTCCCAATGGTCAAACCCATCTGAAATCCTCAAGGCAAGGGGACCTGTTGATGCTGACCATATAGGTCGGTGTTCTAGGACAGAAATTGGGGTGCAAAGTTAGGCTGGAAGAGTAAACTAGAATATGTAGCATCCTGATCTATTGCCTCTTACATACACCTGACTTAAATGGTAGAAGATTAAACTCGAACCTTCTAACACCCTGGGTTGTTTTCTTGCATTGTATTCGTGCAACTGTGTTTTAGTGGAAATAAAACCGGAATCAAACCTAACAATGTTTTGACCACAGAACTATAAATTCCTCCAGTTTAAAGGTTTTGGGAGCAGATCTCTCTGGAAAATAGAATCTGGGGCCAGTGTGGTTATGGTGGACCAACAAAATTTCCTTAGGCAGACAGAGCTTCATTAAAGTCTTTGTAAGTTTAAGCTCTATCATTTCTTGGACAGATTTAAGAATCCACTCTTCACCGCTGGGACAAGTGGTACCCAACCCAAGTACAGCCGACTAAATTAAACAGAAGCAAACCTTCCCCGATTAAACAAGAACAAGAGGAAGTCATCCAAAAAGATGGCTTCTTCAGAAAGCAGACAAAGAAGGAAGTAAAACAGGCAGCCCACTAGGATCCGAAGGCAAGAGCCTTAGAAAGAGCCCAGAGCCTTCAGCCGAAAAGGAAAAGGGAGAACCAAACCAGAAAAAACAACTCCAAACAAAACCACCCATTTCTGATTTCCTGAGTTTTCAATATGGGGATGGTTACCAGGAGCATTCTGGCTAATCTTAATTGCTAGGGAGGAGGAAGGGAATTGCTGGGGTAATCAGATCCCAAAGCTTCCAGGGCTTTATAGATTAAAGCAAAGTTATCTCCTAATCCCATCAAAACGTCATAATCTTGTGTCACAGCGGCATCTAAACACAGCTGATTGAGATGCCACGAGTGCTGAATCTGGGACCCATCACAGCCTTGCCGTCCGGAAAGCAAATAACCCCAAATGAGAAGATTGGATTTAGTGTGGTCTGGAGATATTTACTACAAAGGCCTGAGCCCTGGCTGCATCTCTCCCTCGGGCTTTGCACGGGGAAAATCGCTAGTGTCCCCAGATGCGTTCCTTTGAAAGAAAATTTTCCCCAAATGGAAATAGATTCATCATTTTTGCTGATTGTAAAATTAATGTGCCTGCTGTAAAAAAAAAAAAAAAAAGTCTGACAATACAGAGAAATAGGAAGAAGAGAACAAAAAGCACTCGATCTCACCAGCCAGAGATACTACTGTTATTTTGGTGTTATTTTTCAAGAGCTTTCTTCTATGCATGCATGCATATACCACACACATGTTCTCTCGTGTGCACACACAGTTACTTCCACATACTCCCTCTGATCCTCTTGTCACATCTGTATTCTTCCCTTCCGCTCCTAAAATCTGTGCCTTTGCCCTCCACGTTTACACACCTAAACAAGGCTCATCCAAAGCTCTCACCTCTCCATCTGCTTAGTTCATCCCACTAGCAGAGACTGACCAGCACCTCTGAATTCCATTCTAAATCCCAGTGAGAAAGGACCCACGTGCCCCACATTCCCCAGCCATGGCATGACTGTAGAGTCACATACACACATACAACCCTCATGCAGCCAAATGTCCTTGTTGGGGGTGGTGGCAGGGGACTGGAAGCCGCTCTCGGTGACTCTCCAAACAATGCCTCATGCAGTTTTAGTTTTTAGTGGTCCTAACTCGTGTCCTGCTCCTACAGAGAGGAAACGGCTTGCCAGAGCCCTTCAACTCGTGAGTGGCTGACTGAAGTCTGAGATCCAGGGTTTGTTCTTCCAAATTTTGGGGTCCCTCTATCCTGACAGCTGTACATCCATCCTGGGAGCCTTGTAAAGTCATAGTACCAATAAGAATTTGAGAATATGCAGAAAGATAATTGAACATTCATACAACATTTTATATATAATTTCAAGGGGTTCAAAAACCCCTCTAACTTAGAAGTTTATTTTATGGACCTAATATTGAGACCCTGTTTTAGAGAAAAATAATACCCATGTACTTAAAACATTCATCAAGATCAAATGCAAGTATATCCTACTTCAGGGGGAAAAAAAAATGCAGATTCTAAATTCTCTTAAACTGGTGATATTCAGGGCCCACAGGCCGAAAGCTTTTTGTCTTTTCTTGATCTTGATGCAGAAACCCCATTCCTGCATCCCCTAGCCCTGGGGACGGGCTTCCAACAGCGTCAGAGGTGGCTACTGTCTTTCAATCATTGGCATCTTAATCTTTTCTTCCTTTCTCCCTCCTCTTCCTCTTCATTATCTCCTGGAGTTTCTCTTTCTCTGCTTTTCTTCTTTCATTTTATTCCCTTTCTTTTTCTTTTCCTTTTCATTTGAATGCTCTTGATATACATTTAGTGTCATTTTATGCATCAGTTTTGCTGACACCCAGAAGAACTAATAAAGTAGATAGAGCCCAGTTACGATAATGAATTAAGAATTCATTCAACCTGTCTTTCACTGTGAGACGCAAAGGTTCCCATCTTGGGTGCAAGCCCAGCCTCTGAGACACCCTAACTTTACACATGTTCTCTACCTTGGGCAGACCAGTTTCCCATCTGTAAAGAAGGCATGAAAAATACCTCTACCTCAAAGGATGCTGGGAAGCTTCTGAATGAGGTAACACACTTATCTGCCTCCAGATATTAGAAAGATGTCATATCAAAGAGGTGTCTGACTTATTCCTTACAGATCTAGAAGGAAAAATTAGCAATGGTTGGTGAAAGTTCAAGGAAAGGAGAGTTTGGCTCAATGGAAAGAAAAAATTTCCCAGAACTGTTCAACAACGGCATAGGTTGTCTCAGGAGATAGTAAGCTCTGTGTCACTTGACATATCCAAGACAAGGCACAAAACCCAATGTGCTTGGGTATTATAAGGAGAATTCTAGACACCATGTACAAGTGCTGACATATGATTCCGCATCTAGACCTGATATTCTTGATGTCTTAACTGCTCTTGGATTTTTATACCATACCTTCTATTTTCTAATTCCTTTTCCAGGATCATAATTGCTGCTTGACTTCACAAAGCTTTGAGGGAGGCAGGCTGATCTAGAAGTTAAAGATACCAGAATGTCTCACTTTGTAAACCTATTATTCATTAACAGTCAGAGAATTGGTTCCCTTTTCTTGGCCTTAGCTTACACAGATTGACAAGAGGCAAGCATGCCCCGTTCTGCCTCCCCACACCCACCAATCCTAAAAAGGTAGAGTGGGGAGTATTGTGGTAAGGACAAGTTGGCCCACCACTGTGATGGGTACAGGTGCACACACTTGGAAGACGATTTAGGAAACAGGTGAAGCGCACTATGTAATACAGGAGGAGTCATCCGAGGTTCCATCGGAGAAAATGCAGGAGCAAGGGACAAGAAGGTAGGCGCCACATGGGCAGAGGATGGAGAACACCTTTCGCAGGTGGTAGGGCAGGAAGATGCCCAGTTTAAGAGAGGGCACTTGCCTGATGAGGAATTTGGATCATTTCTTTGTGAGTGTGTGCTGTAAACATCCTCCTCCTCTTGCCCTGTGGGATCCCTGTGGGATCTTCAGCAAAACCTGTGTAGCTCACTGACGCTTTTGATGCAGGTGGTTGTGTTCTGCATCGACGTTGACCTCAGTTACAACAGAGGAGCCATGGGGGGCTAGCTGACTTCAGGGTTACGTCTGAAGTAGAGGGTTTGTGAAGGGTGAATGCACACAACGTGGAACGCACAGTAGGTCCTCCATAATGCTTCTTGAAAGTCTAAGTTCCCCCTGGAATGTGAACACTGTCTTTTCTCCAACTGGTTGCATTTTTCTCCCTGAGCATTTAGGTTTTCCTTAGTGCCCCTGCATCCGGGGAACCTCTCTGTTACTTCTCGTGCTCTTTTTTTCCCCCAGTCCTATCACACGAAGGCCTCGAGCTAATTTTGGCAATTTGGACTTTTCACTGCCTGAAACCCAAACCCTGGAACACTTTCTCAAGAGGGAAAAACATTAATGAAGCTATTGAATGGAAATGTTTAGCTCTGAAAGGCATTTATTTTTTTAGAAGACAGGAAAATCATGAAGTCCTATTCTTGGGGTAACTATTCCTCCTCCTTTCCAGGAATCCTGTGGTATCTTTGGATGTATTTCTTTCTCTCTGGTTGTTCTTCTGAGGCATAAATGCTAAATAGGCCAATAGGTGAACAAAACATCTCCCTATTCTAATGTATTCTGCTCTGGGAATGACTTTAACAGAACAGTTAGAAGACACAACTTGGTGTTGTAGACCCAAAGTTTCCTTTCAACAGGATTTTTTTGAAGGGTCCCATGGATAAAGCAGTTTCAAAAATTCATCTGGGCTACTACCTTTTACTTCCTCTGTCCAGGACTAGAAGATAGCATTGATACCTTGAGTCAGGAGAAAGTAAGTTACCAAGGATAAGAAGCTATCACCTTTTTTCTTCTAGCACTAGTGGTGTGGACACATTGGCCCCAGTTTAATTTCAAGAATTGGGTCCTGTCTTTAGCTGGGGTGAGGGAAGGGGACAATGGAAAGGAAAAATTATGGCTGCAGGTACTTTACCTGTGAGTTAATGTTGTCTCCCTTCTCGTTTCCAAAAGAACGGAACTCGCTATATGATGTCTCCAGCTGCAAATGCTGTCGTGAGATCTGAGGGTGTCTTTGCTCCACTATGTGGACTAATTCGTGGCTGAACACCCTGGACGACACAAGCTGGTAGCACTTGAAAACCTCTTTACGTGGCATTTTGAAGTTCAGTTTTATGAAACCAGGAAGCTGATTAGAGAGAGAGAAGCAATTCCAGAAAGGTTTTGTCTACACTGGCTGCCACCAGGAATCTGAGCTGATGTCTGTAAGACAACAGAGACATCAACTCAGCAAATGAATTAGATTGTCAGGTTAAAAAAATCAGTTAGAAATCATCATGATAAATATTGAATAATGATATAATAAAAATATATTATTAATAATTTAATAATAATGAGAACCCTTATCCATTGAATATTAAACATATACCTGGCTTTGACTATAATAAAAATAATTGATAGTATACAGTGAATATTTATCATGTTCTAGAACTCTTCTAGGACCTTTGTTATATTAAATCGTGTAATCCTCCCAGCAGCCCCATGAAGAAGGTACAAGTAATGTATATTTGGGGAAACTGAGGCATGCAGAGGCTAAAAGATGACATTGGCGATATCTGATTTGATTGTCATTTTGATCCCTTGGGATGGGTAGCATAACCCCTGTTTTACACATGGGGAAGTTGAGGTCGTGCAATTTGCTCAGAATTGCTCATATAGCTAAAGAGCGGCAGAGATGGGGTTTGAACTTGGGTCTGTCAGGGTACTTCCAACATGATACCGTCTTGCCTCATGGTTGGTCTGGCATCTGTAGACACACAGTGGCTGGCCAGACATGTCACTCATTCACTGAGCTTCTTCTCATGATACCACCCTGATCCATAGAAAAAGTAGGGACACAATTGGAAGGATTTTTAGCACCCGAGTATCTGCTGCCTACAATGTCCTGGAATTAGGGCCAGCGAAGGAAACAAGGTTGGTGTTTCACCCTCATAGGATCCCACTCTTCTTATTTTTCTTCCTGTACCCCTGAAAAGCCCCAAAGAAGGCAGTTTGGCGATGGAGATTCTGGGAAAAACACAATGGAGGTGGGTAAGATATGATCAAGTTCAAAGACAACCTTTAGGGTTGATGAGGATCCACTCAATACACAGTTGTTCCAGTACCTATTTTGAATAACCCTCCTTTATCTGTGCTGCCACCTTCATCGCATACCAAATCATTGAATAAAGTCTGTTTCTGCGATCACTCTTCTATCCCTTTGAGCACTTTCTGTCAAATCTTCCTCCAAAGAATACGATTTAATCACTGGAGCTAGATAACGTTATTATCTAGAAAGGCAAATACTTTCACCTGTGGAAATAAATTCTTGGCGAATCTCAGGCATTTCATCATCCAAAGGAACTTGAAAACCACTTTGCCACCCTCCCTCCCCTAACTCACGCCTCACAAAAATAATCACCCGTATTTTGTCTTAGAGTTGCACTGCGTCTTAAACAATTGGGAGAAGATGACTCCTTTACAGTGGTGAATCTCTTCATTTTGTCAAATCTTTTTTTATGCTCTTGAGGAATATTTAGTATTTTTTTGCATGTGGGTATTATACGTTTTGTATTTTTTTTCTAGGCATTTTATGAAAATTATTGCTGTTTGTTGCTGTTTAAGAAAGCTATTGATTTCTGAATGTTTTATATAGTGTCTGGCTACATAACTGAACTCTTTATTGGGTTTTGACATTTTTCAATGATTTCCTTTGTGTTTTCTAGGTAGAGTACTATCTCATCTATAAATGACATTTTCCCTCCTTTTCCATGTCTGTCTGTTTATTTATTTATTTATTTCTGTTTTATAAGTTCTTACGTTGCCAAACCTTCCAGGAAAAATGTTAAATGCTAATGGTGATAGTGAACATCATTGTTTCATTTTGATTCCAATAAAAATACTTGTAGTAAGTGACCATTAAGTGTCATTCTACATATGTTTTCTAATGTAAGTAATCTTTAGGATGTTTTGTTAAAAAACTACACTTTATTCCAAGCTTTTTGAAAGACATTTTGGTGAATGGATATTGGCTTTTTTACAGATACCTTTTATGAATCTATTGAAATTATTATGCATTTCTACTTTAGCATGTATACAGATGAGTTATTTTATATTATATTCTAGCATAAGCTTTCCTTGGACATGAAGGATCATCTTTTTAATATAATTTACAAATTAATGAATGAGGATTTTACATTCGTGATTCTAGATGAAATTAGTCCATAGCTTTGTTTCCTGTACCATTTTGGTCATACATTGTGTTGTTGGGGTCATGGTTTCAAAGAACAAAGTAAGGAGTAAAGAAGTAATTCACCTTTGCCTATATTTGGGAACAAAGTTATATATGTACGGCATGGGAATTACCAATTTATCCACTTTAAAAAGCTGACCATTAAAATTGGCTCCTAAATAATTTTTTGGAGATAATGTTTTTAAACATTGTACTCTGGGACATTTGTTCAATTCTAGCCTTCTGTTTCTTCAGTCGAACTGACAATTCACACTTCCTGGAATATTGAACATCTGTTGCAATGCATATTGTGTGTTCGTTTATCCAGTATACTCTTTATTTTAAAAAGTTTTTATACAAACCATATATCTGATAAAGGATTAATATCCAAAACATATAAGGAACTCCTATAACTCAGTAGTAAAAAACAACAACAACATAACAACAACAAAAAAATATATAACCCAGTTGAAAAATGGGCAAAGACCTGAGTAGACATTTCTCCAAAGAAGACAAATGGCCAGCAGGTATATGGAAAGATGCTCAACATCACTAGTCACCAGGGAAATGCAAATAAAAGCCACCATGAGATATCACCTTGTACCTCTTAGGATGGCTGTTATCAAAAAAATCCCCAAAGATAAGAAGTACTGGTTAGAATGTGGAAAAAAGGAAACCTTTGTACACTGTGGGTGGGAATGTAAATTGGTGCAGCCACTATGGAAACCAGTATGGAGCTTCCTTTAACAATTAAAACTGGAACTACCGTATGACCCAGCAATTCCACTTCTGAATATATACCTACGAGAACGGAAATGTGGGTTTCAAGGAGGTGTCTGCATTTCCATGTTCCCTGCAGTGTTAGTCACAATACCCAAAGCAGGGACACAACCTTGATGTCCACTGATGGATGAAGGCATAAAGGAAATGCAGTATTGACATACAATTGTATTGAGCCTTGAAAAAAGGAGAAAATTCTGCTATTTGTGACCATGTGGATGAACCTGGAGGATGTAATGCTAATTGGAACAAGCTTGTGTGTTTCTAGTCAGCTCTGTTTATTCTGAGCTGAGTAGCTATTTACTGAGTAACTATTATGTGCAGGGCCCTGGAGTAGATGTTGGGGACCACGCAAGCAGCAGAGGAAGAAATTGAGACTTAGGGAATTGAAATCTCTCCTGCGTCCCATGGTGAGGAGGTAAGTAGAGCTGGACTTGTCCATGTGACTCCCACAGGAAGCAAAGAATTAGGGCCTGATGCATCCCTGCAAGGACTCTATACAGAGAAGAAAGTCATCTGATTTTGTCGACGGAATGAATGAATGAACGAATGGTATCGTTCCCAGACTTCCAGGGAGGTGAATAAGGGAACATTTTAGAGAATTCTAATCATAAAAAGCTTGCTCTGAGAAAAGATGAAATCGACCTCATTGCCCACGGGAAGCAGGGACATTTAGCTGGTACCAGGAGACCTTTAAATAATGACGTGCACACTCCGGGCGCTCCCAGATTGAAAGAGACAGGCATCTCAATGGTTTTCCCTCGGCCTCTCCTCCCCCTTCGGTCATCAAGGCAAAACCGGAGCTGCAGACGGGACCCGCTGCCTTCAACACGGGCCTTGCATTAGATGTGTGTCAACAGAGATTAGCTCAGTCCCACACGCCAGCCTTTGCGTTTGGTAGGCCACCTTCACCAACCCCGTAATCTAATCTCGGCTGGAGCAATGCGTCTCCCAGGTTAAATGTATTAAAGGAGCCGGGGGACGTGGGCGGTTCAAGGCGGCCCATGGCTTCTCCCTTTCTGACAAGCCTGACCCCACTCCAAACCCCTCATCCCCAAGAGACGCCAGGGGTCAGAACCTCGTTGGTATAGAAGGGAGCAAAACGCTAACAGAGAGAGACGAGAGGATATTGGAAACATATTCTCTGGGCCTCCGCGCTTTAGAAATCTGAGAAGAACAGGAGGCGACAAGTTAAAGCTTTCACTGCTGGAAATATTTTTCTTTTCCATGTTTCAACAAGAATTTGATAAAGATATTGGTGAGGGTAGGGAGGAGAGGAGGAAGCAGAGAGTTCCAAAGCAGATGGTACCTGCAGGAAGGGAGGGAGGCTTTAGACACCTTTGGAGGAAATTTATGGGGGACAACTTTCCATGCCATGCATCCGTTCTCATTACATGTGTTTCTAAATCTTGCGATATTTTTAAGGAAATAAATGTTTCATCAGCAAATCTTGCCTTTCCTTTTCCATTGCGTTCCTTTGAAACTCCGGCTCAGTATAGAGGGATATCCCTGTGGTTTGCTGCTAGTCTTACTCCACTTCTAATGAGATGGAGATTAAGGATTCTCTTTTCCCCTGAGCATGTCTGGAACCCTCCAGCTTCTGTGATTGTCCTCACGATGTTTTTTCCTGCCCCCGAAACTCTCTCTGCACCATCCATGCATCTCCACAGATCCAAGTCTAGTGAGTTTTATCTCTTATTTAGCATCTCTTAACTCTACTCTTCACAAGTTTGATAACCACTCTCCTGGCTCAGCCACCATCATCTCTAAAATGGTGCCCGAATGGTTAATTTGTAATACTTTTAGTTTAGCATACAGCCAGAGAAGGGGAGAGATTCCAAGTGCCTGGCTTGGTGAATTGTTACAAACTAAGCACGTTATGTGACCAGTGTCCATGAGAAATAGAACATCTTCAGCCCCTCAGTACCGCGCCCCCGTCCCCCACACTTAAGGCAACCAGTGTCTGGAATTATAACACCATAAATTAGTTTTGTTTCTTTTTAGACTTTACCTAAAGGGAACTTTAAGGTACATACTGTGTTGCATCTTATTTTTGCAAGAGTCCTTTGTGTTATTGTGGGGAGTTATAGATCATTCTTGTTAATCTCTGTATCGCATTCATTGTGTGACCATGCCACAATTTTTTTTCCATTCTACTGCTAATGGACATTTGGGTAGTTTTCAGTTAGGAACTCTTATAAATACTACTGCTGGGAACAGTCCAGTTCATATCTTTTGGTGAGCATATGAGAGTTCTTTTGCAAATGCACCGGAGAGTTCTTTCTTCTGCAAATCACAAAAATCCCATTGCCCCTCCCCTTTCAAATGATTCAACAGATCCTCATTGCTTTAAAGATAAAGACAAAACGGCCTTCAAGAGTCTAGGGCATCTGGCCTCTGCAGGCTTCGCTGTCCCAGCAACAGGTGTCAGAAGCACAAGTGTGTGCAGAGGCCAGGGAGGGAATAGAAAAGAGGGAGACAGAAAACAAGTACAAGACAATAGGGAGGGGTGGAGACTGTGGCAAATCAGACAGACAAGGAGCAGCAGTTACATGTCCCCAGCTGATAGCTGACATATGCAAATGTGGGTCTAGTGTAGACAGATTTTCCCCATTTTAAAAATAAGCTGAAAGTTTGTATGTTTATGTGAAATTTGCCAGCTTTTAAATATTAACCATTTCAAAATTTTTTTAACATTACCTAAGCCCCAAAATGACACATTCCAGGGTAGCATCTGGCCCTTGAATCAGCATTTTGGAGCCACTGGTGTTTGTTTACCTTCCAAACTCTTATTATCCCTTGTGCTTTATACAGAACTGCTTGAAGTTCCTCAAACTCCCCATGTCCTCACTCAGAGCTTTGCATTTACTATTAATATTAATGTTCCTTCTGCCTGGAACACTGTACCCCTTGTAGACTCTTTTGCTCTTACTCAGGCACTGCTTTCCATCAGGAAGTCCCATCTGAATCCTTAAAGTGAGTAGAAAGATTTTTGGGTACGTTCTCAAGACATTCTGCCTTATTCTCATCACACCACCTACAGTAGTGCCCAGGACTTAAACAGGCACATGGAACGTGCTCAATAAATAACGAATGACAAAATGTCGCTATGTAACTGGAATTGCATTTCCATGTCTGTCTCCCCTGTAAATAACAAAGTGGATCCTTGTCACTCTTCTGGTTAAAAACCTACTCCAAACTCCTTAACAATTTCAATGATAAATATTAGAATCTCAAATGCGTATGGGGTCACAGTAAGTGGGAAGTGAGTGAAGCAGGTTAAGGGTGACAACAGGGAGTGATAGAGACTGGGGCAAACTGGAGAGTGCCTGGGAGAGCCTTGATTGGAGGGAGAGGGTCTCAATCTTCATTGCCCGTCATAATCGCTGGGACATGGTAGGTCCTCATTAAATACATCCTACCTTCTTTTGATGACAAAGAGCAATGTCTCACTCTGTATTTTCAAGGGATCCGTATGACAATTCATGTGTGGGCTACAGCATGCTCCTGCTCCGACTCCAGAATGGAATACACCAAGGGTAGGGTAACAGAAGTGGCATTTGGTAGCACAGCTTAAAGGCAGAGAAATACAGATGCCCTTTTAGCATAATAGCACATAGGACGTAGGGAACAGGAAGCCATTCTTGGAAGGTGATGTTTCACCACCCCCGTGGTCCCTTCCAGGGATGAACCTGAAGGACCTGAATTGCTGACAACCCACAGCAGAGGTTGAGGGGGTTAGGGAGGACCGTGGAGAGGTAAGAAAAGAGATGAAGAGACCTGAGCCATGGGAGAGGGATGGAGGAGGGAGCCCAAAGACCCAGCCATGAGGCAAGGAGCACCTGGTTGCAGGGAGCTGGAGTGGTGCCTTGGAACAGAGGGGCCAGCAAGGGTGTCTCTGAGGATGTGACTTCTGAACTGAGTATTAAATAATGAGACACAGCCGTGTCTCAGGCAAGAGCATCCCAGGCAGAGGGAGCCTCTAGGGCAAAGGTGCTGGGGAGGGGGCCAGCTTGGCATGTTGGGGGAACAGAAATAAAGGCCAGTGGAACTGGGCGGGGGTTGAGACTGGGGAGGTTGGGACAAGGTGAGCCCAGGGCAACGCCACAGGGTTGGATTGGGGCCTCGGTGACCTCGGCCGCTGAATGTGGATGTTATTTTAAGTTAGGCAGGAACTTGCTAATTCTGCACTCTAGCGCCCTGCTTGGGTGGTGACTCAGCTGCCCCCCACCCCTTTTTTCTCTGATTCTTGGCTTCTGTTCCCAAAACAGAAGCCAGGCACTGCTCACACTCTTTCCTCCATGTTTGGGCCCCACCCAGCCCTACTGAGTCTTTCCCTCTGGGGGAGGAGCCCAGACCGGTGTACGTTACAAAAGCTTTGCGTGTCCAATGTAGGGACCAGGACATCTCGCTCTTTCTCTATCTCTCTCCATATAAATATATAAAATTAACTATCATCTATCTACCCTACCTATTATCTGTCTATAATCTATATACTTACCATGTCTGTCTATCTACCTGTCATTTACCTATTACCTGTCTATCCACCTGTTTATCTACCTTTTTATGTATCTATCCATCTTTAAGGAAAACAGACTCCAAAAAAATATTAAAATGACATCTTTATCTCTCCTAGTACATCATTTAAAAAGCAATAAAAAGAAATACAAGGGAAAAAAAAGAATGGATAGATCTCATTAAATAAAGTAAAGACCTCATTTTGCTACCATTTGCAACACTATAATGAGTAACTAGGCACCTAAATATTTTTGCACATTCGTGTGGATTTCCTTAGGAAAAATTCCTGGAACTGAAATTGCTTAGTCAAGGAGTATTAAGTTTTTTGAAAAGGTTTTTGATGCATATTGTCAAATTATTCCCATAAATCTTATACAATTCAGAATCCCCCTTCCCCATAGTGTTTATTTCCTTTTTAAAAGATAACCGAAAGGCAAGAGGTACACTGGAAAGAAATGTAGCTTCACAAATGTTAAACCAAGGGTTAAATACTCTTTTGCATAAAACAGTCATAGAACAAACAAAACTCTGAAACACAAAAGAACAATAAAATGGAACTGAGACATAGACTAATAAAGGGAATGAAAAATTCACTAATGAATATTTAAAAAAATACATATTCACACACATTAGTTACCAAAGAAACACAGCCATAATTGCAATAACATATTTTACTTTCAAATTTATAATTAAAGCCTATTTACCATTCTGATAAAATGGACATTCATAAAATTTTGATGGGAATCTGAATTGGTATAAGCCTCGTGGTAGCATTTCGACACCATCTGTCAAAACCCTTAAAAGCATTTATATTCCTTGACTGGGTAATTTTACTTCTAGTCATTTTTCGAAAGAAAGAAATATGCAGAAATATTTTGCCACTCGCTCAGTCATTGTACTGTTGAAAATAATAGCAAAATTAGTACAGGCTTTATGGAAAACAGTACAGAAGCTGCTCAGAAAATTGGAAATAGAACTACTGTATGATCCAGAAATCCCACTACTGGGTATATATCCAAAGGAATCGAACACTCCCATGTTTGTTGTAACATTATTCGCATTAGCCAAGTTCTGAAAGCAACCTGTGTCCCTCAACAGACAGACACATAGATAAAGGGAGGAACCCGTAGGGTATTATGCTAAGAGAAATAAGCCAGGCACCGAGAGAAAAACATTGCATGATCTCACTTATACGTGGAATCTAAAAAAGTTGAACTTATGGAAACAAACAGTAGTATGGTGGTTGTCAGGGGCTGAGGGGCAGGAGGTGTGGCCATTGAGAAGATGTTGGTCAAAGGGTACAAAATTTCAGTTAGTTAGGCAGAATAAGTTCAAAAGATCTATCGTACAACGTGCTGACTGTAGTTAATAATGTATTCCTGAAGCGAGAAAATAATGTCAAAAGAAAAAGTCGGAGTCAAATGAAATATTCAACAAAAATGATAGATTAAATACATCATAGAATATTATAGCCCGAGAAAATGATGCAGTCTGTAAAACCCAAGATACAGAGTGATCTCCATTTAAAACAGAGTCATTCCCAGCTTATGCAATAGTTTTTATTTTGGAAAGTCTTGTGCAATTCAAATTTTGCGTAAGTCAGAAAAGATCCTTTGGAGTGGCTGCATGTTTTAAGTTGCAAAACTTTTGCTGCGCTTTTTGCGTACGTATGAACTGTCGTTCAAATGTTTTCCTTCTTCTTGTTGAAGCAGCCAGAGTTCACACAAAAGGGAGTGAAGAGTTTTGGAATACCTCTGCTGTGCCTTACTCAGTATTGGTTACTTAAGAAATGCTTGGCAAACACTCGATTGATTTGTTTATGGGGAGGTTGTGATAGTTTTACTGATGCTTACCAAATATTTCTGGCTTTTGATCTTCCCTAAATGTGGTAGGCGACCTCCGACCTACTTGTGACTAGATGGGATCATGTGACTGATTCTAGCCAATGAATCGTGAACTTCCTGACTGGGGCATTTAATTGTTGGTGTGAGATCCACCAGAGACCTTTCTCCTCTGCCTGTGTAGACAGCAGTATTCCAAAGGATAGTTCCTCTGTTATCCTCACTCTTAAAGTGAGAATGGCATGGAGCAGAGCCCTTGGTTGACCCCTGACGAACATGTAGCATGCATAAGAAATAAGTCCCTTCTGAGATTGGGGGTATTTGTTACTGCAGCAAAACCTAGCCCCTTCACACTCAAAAGGTGACCTACAAGACCAGCTACATTGGACTCATCTGGGAGTTTGTTAGAAATTCAGAATCTTGGATGCCCTCTCAGACCTAGAGTTATTCCATTGTCGACCTAGAGTTATTCCATTGTCTCCCTAGAGAATCAGAATTTGCTTTTCAACACAGTTCTCCCGTGATCTGAGCATACATTAAAGATCACAGAGTTCTGTCTTAGCCCATCCTGACTGACACTCAGGTGAAAGAAGGCAGAATACACAGAGGTCAAGAATGTGTACACAGGAGCCTGAATCCCAGCAGGTGAGACCCTTGTCTTCTGTGAGTCTCAGCTTCATCATCACGACTGATGTGAGAATTCAATGAGATAATGTACATTCCATGCCTGGGTCCTAGTAGGTGCTCAATAAATCACTGCTGGTGTTATCATCTTGGAAAGAGAATAATTTGCTACCTGTTTGGACTGGAATCTTGGCTGTCTAAAGATCTTTTCCATTACCTGTGTGGTAAGAACGACATCTTCTAAAGACTCAGGATGGCATCTCATATAAAGATTCAGTAAATGTTGATCAATTAACTCACCCACAATGAGGTGCCTGTCAACTGCTTAATCACCTTCAAATGGTGTGTGTATTTACTTAATCCCTCCTCTGCCCTGTTTCTGCTGCTTCATGGCGTGACTCCCTGATCCTCTCTAACCAGGAGACCTCCCCAGGCCTGACAGAAGTGTTTGCAGAGGTAAGAACCAGCTGTTAGCGTCACATTGTTTTTGTAGGATCAATGTTCTCTCCCTCTTTCATGCCTGCAGAGGGCCACTTCCTCTGAGAATGATGGAGAATTGTTCAGCAGATGGAAACCACACACACGCTTTCCATTTCTATCCAACATACAGAAAAAAAGGCAACACCTGAGGGAAAGTACCTGGGTAAACAGAGTGACGATTAGACTGTTCACCACTTTCCTCCCCTCAAGAGGACGCTCGGTCGTATGTTTGTTCATTCCACCCTAAATCTTCTTGTGAGAAAGAAAAGGCAGGGATTATTCGTCTTTGTGTAATATGGAAAAATCGAAGTTAAGTGGCTGCCTTAAGGCCACAAAGGACAGTGCCTGCGAAGGAGGCATTCGGAGCCAGGCAGGCCTGGGGATGAGGCCGGGGACCACCGAGGACGAACCCTGCGGCATCCTGAATGCGACATTGAAACTTCTCTAAGCCTCAGTTTCCACGTTCAGCTCCTCCCAGCTGGGAACCCACCCATGCTCTCCAGGAAGTCAATTTTGAGTCTTGTTTTTTTAAATCAGGAGTTTGAATGTAATTATCTTTACAGAACTTTCCATGGCATGGAGCATTAACTCATTTAATCCTCTTGCTGAGAGGAAGAAATGGTGACAGAGAAAATCAAAGAGAAGATAAAGGGAGGGGGGGAGGAGGAGGAGGAGAGGGAAAGAACCCTAGCTGCTTACGGGGGAACGGTTAGCATTTCAGTCTTTACCAGTGACAACTATGTAAAGCCAAATTATACGTGGGAAACAGAAGCCTGACACGAGACAAAAGATGGTGCACCTCTGACATGGTCACCAACTGTCCCAGTTTTCCAGGGACTGCGGAATACCTAGGACATGGGACTTTCAGTGCTAAAATGAGGAAAGGCTCCAGAAACCCAGGACGAGTTGGTCACTCTCATCTCTGGTTGGGCCACAGATAATCGTACAAACTGGGCAGAAAGGGTGGCACTTCGGGGGACGATGTGGCAGGTGACGTGGAAGGATTTGCCTGCAAGTTTCAAGAGAGGAATCGGGACCCTCTGTGGGGTACCCACCACCCTCCCTCCTCACGCACCGAATTGTCTGAGCTGAGGTTTTTGAGGACGGGGTTGCTGAGAAAGGGGGTGGGGAGAGAATGGGAGGAAATGCAGAAGCTCTTTAGAAGATGGGCGTCAACTAATAAAACTTTAATATAAATTCAAAACAGTAAGTCATGAATGAATTAGATGATATTGCTTAAAAAGACGAACATTGTGTGATCAGAGAGGAAAAGGAGGCTGCCCTTGCCTGGCCTCCGCTCTGGCAGGAAAAAAACCAACAGAGCAACTTCATCACACCGATTCCTTCACGCTCCGGCAGGCAAGTGATAAAATTATCAGATGAGGGTCCCCGTCTCCCACGGTCGCTTCCACCGAGCGTGCCGTGTCTGAAATAATGAAGGCGGCTTGATTAAATGTTCACTGGCTGCAGCCACTGTGCTAATTTCGAGATGGGCTTATTAGTTTAATGACCGCTCCAAATCATCAGAACTCATTAGCATTAGTGCTGCGGCTTCATTCGACATCAGCTCAAGGCTCGAGGCAGCCACCGTCACCGTTTCTCTATTTATATCACTCCTGCTTCTGGGAGAGGACACCGTGTGTGCGCGTGACAGTGTGACCGCGCATGCTACGTGTGTAATGTGCATGCACACAACTGAGACTTCCTGTTTGCTGTATCTGCCTGATTAGTTTAGCTTTTCTCTCTTCAAAGACAAGTTGCTACAGCCCCTTTCTGTGTTCAGCACATCCATACATGTGCAAAGAGCGGTTCTGAAAGCGTTTTGGTGAAATATTCTTTTTCATTTGACTAAGGAGCGTAAAAACCGAATTGCTTTCTATGACCCAAAGGCTTGAAATCGCCACCCACCCTCCATGTGCTGTTGGGGTCTGATTTCATCTCCTACAAAGCTCTTCCCCTCACTCTCCTCCAGACACGCAGGCTTCCTTGCTGTTCCTCAAACACTCCTGGGTCTGATTCTCACCCCAGGACGTTTGCACTGGCTGCCCCTCTGCCTGACACACTCTTTCCCGGGATAGCAGCACAGGATGCTCCCTCACTCCTCTGTTTATTCAAATGTCACCTCAGGAAGAACTGTTCTGACCCATCCTATTTAAAATCATGACCTTCTCAATACCTCCCCCTCCACTTCACCCTGCCTTATTCATTCCTGCCAAACATACTACATCACTGACGTATGTATTATATTTAGTGTCTGGCCCCTGATACACACTATGATGTCATTGTTGCCTGCTTTGTCTACTGCTATATCCCCAGTGCTTAGAAATACCAGAGAATTGGTGCTCACAAAATGATTGTTGAATGAATGAATGAATGAATGAACACATAAATGAATGAATGACATCAATATACAAGGAAATCAGGGTCATTACGGACTCAGATAGCATTTACTGGTTGCCTTTACGCTGAGCTGGGGATTTAGCATGTAGACATGTCAGTCAATAAGGCAGCCCCCAACCCCCTCCTGGGCCACTATATCCTATACGGGGTTCCCCTCTCCTCCGGGATACAGCAGGAGTATCCCAGGGGTGTAGGAACCATCGCAGAAGGGTCATTCGCCTGTGGGGTGACTTAGGGCAGATGGAGATGACCCATCAATGTGGCTCCCTCTCGCACTTAGATTGGGGACCATTGAGCAGATGTGACAGAGAAGCTCGGACGTAAGAAGTTGCACTGAGAGGCGTAGGCGTGAGGCGAAGCTGAGGCGGGAGGAGACCTCACAGGTTGAAATTGCAAGGAAGAAGATGCTATAAGGGAGGGAGAAGACACACTGGCGAGAAAGTGAGGAAAACACTGGGGCATGAAAAGCGAGTGGAGCTGATAGGTTAAGAAGACAGCGAAGATCCCCAAACGCCGCCGAGCTCTGGGTACCTCCTCAAGCTACCTTGTCACCAGCATCACCTTCCAGGAGGTTTTATCCTAGCTTGTGCTTGTTTGGAGAGTTCCGTGGGATTCTCTCTTCCATCTCTCTCCCCACCTGCCACCTCCTTGGCGTTATAGGATAGGTCGTTAGACAACCAGAAGGCCCTTGCTATGATTACACATTGGGGTGCAGGACTCTAAAGTGTTTTTGACTTGATTCTTCTTTTACTCATCTGTAAAATGGGTCAGCTGTGGGCGAAATGCTAGTGGCCTCCAGAAGCACAACTTAACCCCTCGAGGAATGAAATTCTCCAGATCTTTGCTCCTGTGGGTTCGTACAGAGTATCTGAAAGAAAAGGTCTAACGCAGAAGTTTTTGAGTACAGTTACTTCATTGTTAAGATAAAATTTGTTAATTTTCTTTTTAATTATGGCAAAAGTGATATGTATTCAATATAGAAAACATGGGAAATGCAGAGAAAATGAGGGGTATTTCGCTCCTTACTTCTACAAAGATTGTCTGCTGTAAGTATTTCCTTGATTCTAAGGTACACACACACTTTCCTGATTTTTGAGACCAGAGTACTTCTTAAAATAAAGGATAGGTGCACGTATTTAATATTTCACGCCACCCATCCCATACCCTGCTGAATAAAAGAGGACATCAAATTAATATTGAATCTTAGAGTGAAAATCATCTTAGATTTTAAAAAATATAACACACATATACACGCACTCACACTTATAAAAATACCACCATGCTCTTTGCTGGTTTGACTTTTTTCATTTCGTTTTAGCCACACCAATATCTGGAGCTTTGGCCAAATATCTTGGCTTCTTTAAGATGTGGTAGGTAGTTTTCAAATTTTCGTGAGCTTTGCCTTCCCTTTAACCCTCCAAATTAGTTTTTTGGGGATTAATTCCACAGTCCTTTTTCTAAATAATATTAAAATACACACAGACACACACACGAAAAACATGATGAACTCTTGGCTTCACAACTTACTAGTTATGTGACCTCAGGCAAAAGTCTTAACCTTTCCGGACCTCACTTTATTAATCTGCAAAATGGGAGCAGTGATGGGACCCTCTTTATGGGGTGACTGGAAGGACTATATAAGGTGAGAGATGTGAAGAGTCTTACAAAAGCACATGGAAAGTGTTCCACAAATGATAGCAAAAATTAACGGTTAAAAATTTTAAAAGATATATATGAAACACAAACAGCAAAGTAAAAATGACCTGTAATTTTGTGACTTAGAATGAAAACCCATTTACCTTTTAATTTATATCCTTTCACATTTTCTATACATGTATGACGTATACACACAAACACACATGCACACATATGTTCATGAAAGTGAGATGAAATTGTATATACTTTTTGGTAACCAACTTTTTTTATTCAACAATAACATACAAACATTTTGGCTTTTTTGCCTTCATTCTCCACCCCTCCTTGAAAGAGCCTGCCTGAGAAATGGCTTCTTAAATATGAACAAAGTCCTCCTGATTGCTCAATCTATTCTCTATGAAAACAGCACATGGGAAAACGCTCCCACAGTTTGACCTTTCATGGTAGAGAAAAAGCGATAAAATCTGTATTTAAAAAAAAACACATAACAACAAAAACCCTCTTTACTTTGAGCTGTTTTGCTTGTTTGCTTACGTTCTCTAAATTGTGGGCTCCTCGAGGGAAGAGATTCTGCCAGAATTATTTCCGCACCCTCAGACCCTTCTGTCACATGAGATGAGGACATCAGAATGAGCGGTGAATATATGAAGGGGTGACTTGTAAGATTGTTCTCGGCTTTGCTCTCTCTCTCGTCTCTTACACGCTGTCGGTGCTAAATGATGACTACATTTCATTAGGAGAGGAAGTTTTAAAACCTGGTTGTACTCTACTTTCTTTCCCCAGAAAGAAAAATCAATGAAGATTCTTATAAAGAAATTGTGTAATACTAAAGAGGAGGCCACACCCAGCGTGACATAACCCAGAGAGCGAACTGGGGTTGATTTGGGGCGGGAGGTAGGATTTGGGGGATGCGGGAGAACTTACTCAAGTTCCTGGCATCTCAGTGCCCTAGGTAATCATCCACTGGGAATGCTTTCGAAGCCCGCATTCATGCATTCCACGTTAAAAACGCATACGATTTTTAATGATTCAGAAGGGCACTGGTGAGGTGACGTGCTAGTCATAGCCATATATATCCAAGATCCTCACACTACATAATATTTCTCCAGGAGTTTCTCAAATCCTGTGTTTACAAAAGTGAGAATTATGCTCTTCTCTTCTCTACACTTATGTGTGTTTAAAGGATTGTTTGAAGTGTGGAGAAGCAAAGATGTGGGAGTCGAGCCTATTTCATTCTCTGTGGAGTCTGGATCCCAGCAGAAAAAAAAAATCTGTTCAGCTGGTTACACTGAGAAACATTTCCAAAGGGGTTATTTACAGAGGTGTGGGCTGGGCTGGGAGAACCAGACGTGGGTGGTGAAGCACTCGGGGACTTCTGACAGCAGGAAGCTGTTACCAACCCTGGGGTGTAAGAGGCAATAGAGTTCTTGGGGTCCGTGGAGAGCGGGAGCCATAGAGGTGAGCCCACCCAGTGAGAGGTGCAGACGTGGAGGGTCACACCCACTCTCAGAACATGGATTCAGAAGCAGAGAGGGAGTAGCGATATTAATCCCCCAACCCCTCTCTCTGGCCACCCTCCAGTTTCCTGCTGGTGTTTCCCATTGGCCAAACCCAACTGAAAGCCAGTGGTAAGAGAACGTGGGTCTCACAGTCTGCACAGGTCACAGGGAGGGCAGAGCAGGGCGAGAATGGGTTTCAAGATGGCAGGGTGTAGTTAGAATAACCAGCATCCTTGATCCAGGATGGTAAGAGACAGGATGATAGAACTTGTCCATTTATTGAGGAGACTGGGTTGATGGGAGCAAAGCTTACTGGGTGATATTCTCGTGCAGAATCGAGATAGAAGCTTCCCACACTTTGGTGAGAAGTACCCCTTCTATTTTGCACGTTTGACTTTGGTCTGTGTGGTAGATGGAGAGGAAAAATAAAGGACACTGGTCCCTCGCTGTGTTGTATTACATGAAGAGTGAAAAGATTTTCCAGCTGAAAGATCCATCCTTGTGGTAACCGGCCTCCGAGATGATCTCCAATGGTCCTATCCTCATGTGGTCCTGTCCCACAGTGTATCAGGGTTGGTCTGCGTGACCAAGGGCAGACAGCATTCATTAGTGATGGTGTGTCACTTCTGAATCAGGTAGCAAAAGAGATCGCAGGCTCTCTTGCTATCCCTCCCTCCTCTCTGTCCATCTTTCAACTTGACCTGGGGGAAGCTATTTTGGGAGCAGCCCTACAAAGAGACCCACATAGTGAGGATCTGAGGCTTCCTGCCAACAGCCACATGAATAAGCTTAGAAATGGCTTTTCCTCCAGTCAAGCCTTCACGTGAGGCTGCAGCCCATCTGACAGCTTGTCTGCAATTGCGTGAGAGACTCGGAGCCACAACCACCTAAATAAGCTGCTCCCAGATTCCTGACTTTCAGAAACTGTGAGATAATAGATGTTTGCAGTTTTAAGCCGTTAATTTTGGAGGGGTCAATTTATAAGACAGCAGCCATTAACTAATACAAACTTTAAAGCCAGATACATCTGCTACGTTTCTGTAACGATTGTTAACGTGTGTTGACACCTTTTATTTTGTGCTTATTACAATCATTCACAAAGCCTGGGGTTCATTGCTCTGAACCGAGGAATGAAGTGCTTGCCTAGCCTCTCTGAAACCCAGTTCCTTCAATTTACAGCGAAGATCACAGTAACACCTATCCAAAATGTCGTTCTTAGGATTAGATTGGATAAAGTACTCTAAGTCTCTAGAACAGTGCCTGAAACAGAGTAACTTTTCAACAAGTTCAGCCGTTATCATTAATAAGGGAGAGAGAGGGGTTATTTATAATGAAGAGGATGGCCCCAGTCAGACTTGAGGTAATAGCTCTCCATTTTTGCACAGGGTATTTCGGCTCTGTTATTTCTCTTGCCTTGAAGACAGTCTTGTTCTCTCACAGTTGCTGCACTGCGCGGTTTCCCAAAATAGTAAGTGCTTCTGCCAACCCCAGAGGCCTGGAGCTTTGAAACATCTCCCTCCTGAGTGTGGAGAATGAGCAGCTCCTTGGCAGAATGGGAATCCCTGATTTTCTGGACATGTCTCTGTCACTCCCTGGGCGCGAGCCAGGCTCTGCTCACCATTTCCATTCTCTGATGACTGGGGGAGAGTATGTGACTGAGTTGCAGGGAGCCAGGTGGGGTGCGGGTGGCAGTGCAGTGTTTCTACTGGGATCCCACGGGGCTGGGAGCCTCAGAGAACATAGCACCAAGGAACCGAGAGACAGAGAGCGCAGCTAACCCAAGCTCTGTCCTGTTTCACACTTAACCTGGCAAAATTCACCAACTTTCTCTGTTGCTGAAAACTGCCCAGGTTTTCAATCAGGAAGAGCACCTTCCTCTCTAGAAATAGTGTGGAGAGCATTATCCTATAGTTTTCACCTTGAAGCTGGAATTGGCACTCATGGCAATGTTCCTAATTTGCCAAAAAAAAAAAAAAATACATCCACGTCAGTGTTCAAATCTCCATTACCCCCCAGAAGCAGATACAAAGGAGAAACAGTAACGAAAACACGAAGCTGTCATTCTGTGTCAATTGTCCTCTTAGGCATAGAAAAAGTCTGGCTGGGGCCCGGTGCGGTGGCTCATGCCTGTAATCCTAGCACTCTGGGAGGCCGAGGTGGGCGGATTGTTTGAGCTTAGGAGTTCGAGACCAGCCTGAGCAAGAGCGAGAACCCATCTCTACTAGAAACAATAGAAATTATCTGGACAACTAAAAATATATAGAAAAAGTTAGCCAGGCATGGTGGCGCATACCTGTAGTCCCAGATACTCGGGAGGCTGAGGCAGAAGGATTGCTTGAGCCCAGGAGTTTGAGGTTGCTGTGAGCTAGGCTGACGCCACGGCACTCTAGCCTGGGCAACAGAGTGAGACTCTGTCTCAAAAAAAAAAAAAAAAAGAAAAAGAAAAGTCTGGCTGGAAAAGAAGAGAATAAAATTGTCAAGTGGACAGAAGGTGGGATGGGTTCCAGTATTTCGCCTCCAAAGCCATTCACTTTCCAGAAATACATATGCTCAGAAAAGTGTGTGTATGATCCTACTTAGGGTCACACTGTTTATAATAGTGAAAACTAGGAAGCTACAAAAATGACCATCAATGGATGATTGATTCAGTGAATTCAGAGACTTTCAGAAGTGGAACACTCTGTAACAACAAGAATAGGAACATAGCAAGAACAGGCTATATTGATGTGTACTGAAAGACACACCACACACAGAGACGGACACAATATCCTATTAAGTGAGCCATGTCACAGGATAATAGGAATAATGTAGTCCCCTTTCTGTTTTGAATTATCATCTGAGTGTATGTATGCATGTATGTATTTAAATAAGAATTTTAGCTGTCTGGAGAGTTACACACTAAGCTGTTAACAGGAATTGGGGTGGCCTGGCTTTGGGAAGGATCAGAAGAAAAACAGCTTCCACTTTTTAAAAATCTATAAAATTTTGCAGTCTTTGAAGTGCTTCCAATAAACATGTTTGTGGACGACTTGTAATTATTTTTCATTAAACAGCTTAAAAACAGAGAAGTATAAAGCAGGGTACTCTGGGTCCTTCTGGTTTCTCTGCAATAAGCTAGTTATGTACAACTAACTAGTTGTGGAGAGAGGCCTAAAGCACAGGAGAAAGGGAAGAAAATGAAGGTTTGTGGGGAGAAAGGAAGGAAGAAAACTGGGCAGTGGAAAGAGGAAGGAGCTATGGGAGAACTGTCAGACTCTAGATCTAATCATGTAGGAGTTTGTTAGAAGGCAAATCCTGGGGCTTCGGCCCTGGGGACGTTGAGTCAGCAGGTCTAAGGGGAGCCGGGTAACTGCATTCTAATGCATCTCCCAGGAGATTCTGATGAGAAACCCTGAACAAGGGGGTTAAGGCCCATCCCTGCAACCCTGTGCATCCTTGGACAAGCTGCTTGATCTCTCTGTTCCTTTCTTCACTCATCTATCAATGGAAAAAGAATACCTTACACACTCATTCTGAAACTTGAGTATGCGTTAGAATAGCCTGGAGGGTTTGTTAAGATACAGGTCGCTGGGTCTCTCTGTCCCCACGAGTTCCTGGGTCACTGGGTCTGGAGGAGAGCCTGAGAATTTGCATTCTAACAAGTTCAAGTGCTGCAGACGCTTGCTTAGTCTAGAAACCCCTTTTGAGAACCACCACCTTACCCTAACAAGCCACAGGAGCAAAAGTAATCATACGTGAGAGAGTGTTTTGAAACTAAGAGGTTTGTGGCAGTGGCAGTTAAATGTGTCATTTAAATTCTGCCTCTACTTAAAAAACTCTAGGTAATTTGGGGGGAAAATATCACTTAACCTTTCCTGAGTCTTACTTAGTTTTCATGTCTCTAAAATGGGTATAACATTTGCAAATGTGGAACTTCTGTGAAACATACATGAGTTATTTCATGGTTACCATGGGAATGCTGTGAATATTAAATCATTTTCAATAGAGAAAGCGTCCACGCATAGTAAGCTTATAGTAAATCTTTGCTTTTGTGCTTTTTACTATAAGGGAGAAAGGAAAATGATTTGGGCACCAGGGGATCTCAGAAGGCATTTATCAAGGGCTCACTGCATGCCCAGAGGGGCCACCCAGTGGGACATGAGGTAGCAGGGCCGTCTTTGCTAAACCACAGTAGGAGCATGGGCATCAGAAGCCATAATCCTGGTGCAGGTGCATTGTGGGTAGACAAGGTCATGTGACCTTGATTCTAAGAACCATCATTCCCTTGCCTGGAACTGGAAATCCTAGAACTTGCTCTTGGGCTCTTGAGAAATCAGCCAGTCAACATGATCAAGAGTTGGCTGGGAAGCTGGGCTTTTTGCCTTCAGACCTGTTTGAGTCTTGAACATCCGTGAGTCCCTCCTTCGTTCTGAACCCAGGTCGTCTTCTGTGTCCCAGTTTTCCAAACCCTCAAACTCCCCAGGTCTTTGTTCAGGTTCAGTGATTAAGCAGCATGATGACAAACCCTGATGTCCGCATCCTGCCCACTGGGAGGCAAGCTCTGCTCCTGTCTTTCCATTCTAATGTAGGAGGAGCGATTTAAGAGTTGTTGGGAGAATTGAGAATTAACCCAGGGGAATCACCTGGCACATAGTAGGTGCTTTCCTAATGAGATCTGCTGTTCTCAGCACTCAACCATGCTTATCTGGTCCCTGTCCCTTCCAAGGGCTGACCAGGGCTGTCCTGCAAGGGACACCCATCTTGCTCTTCCCTACTCATGAAACGCCTGCCAGCCTGCCCCATGACAATTTCCTTTCTTTTCAGCCCACGATTCATCTAAGCGAACACTCAGTGTTTTTCTAAACATGGTCACCCAGCCCCACACGGGGCCACCTGAGAGCACTCATTTAAATTGCAGATTCTTAAAAAAAGAAAACACGCTGAATCTTGGGCTCTAACTCAGACAGTCTGCATCAGGTTCTTTGGGGATGGGGCCACTTCTGCATTTTTACAGGACGTTCCATGGATTTTTGTATCCAGCAAAGTTGGAGAATCACAGCTCTCCAGGAGTTTTTGTCTGTACCTGAGAAGTTGGCTCAGAGATATATTTCGTGAAAGCTATTTTGATATATAACAATAACAATGACTGTGATTTATTGAGCACTTACTATATGTGAGGCCTTATAACAAGGTGCTGGCATCTATTTAGGGGAAGGGTCAGCAAATTATAGCCCAAGGGCCAAGTCCAACTCACCTCCTGTTTTTTGTAAATGAAGTTTTATTGGTTCCTGCATTGTCTATGGCTACATTCACGTGCTGCAGTGGGAGACTTGAGTAGCTGCCACAGGACCCTAGGGCCAGCAAAGTAGAGTATGTTCTCTCTGTCCTTTTAAGAAAAAAAATACTGCAGATTTCTGCCACAGGGGTGCCACCGTCTCTGCCCTCAGAGATACTCTCCCATGGAATTGTAGTAAATAATAATTTCTGCTACTGAAAAATGCTCATATTAGAGAGTTATGCAAAACAGAGGCCATATTTCAGTCTTGTGCAATGATCACTCTGCACCTTACTTTCCTTGTTTGAAAAGTGGCAGCAACAAGAGTAGTGTCTTCGAGCATTTGTGAGGATTAAGTGAGAGACCAAAGCAAAGGGCTTGGTCCCGTGGCTGACACATCATAAATGCTTGTAAAATCTGCAGTCATTCTTTTCTCTGCATGGCAGGTAGGGTTTTCACTGTCCCCACTTTGCTTGTCTGCTTATTCTAAATGTTTGACAACATTTTAAAAAAGTCATGCATGTGCTCGTGTAATAACTATAGGGTTGGAAACGATGTCCATTTGTTGTTTGCTTGTTTGTTGTCTAAGATGGGTTCTGCTTAAACGGGGAACTTCCCTCCACCCCCAGTCATTGTTCTGCAGAATCTCGTGATTCTCAAAGCACATCACCTGGGAACTGCTCCCTGACGGTGTCCAGTTGCCACCTGCGATTTTATTTGCCTGTGGATTCCGTTGATAAGGAACACCCCCGTGCCGTTGCAGAAGTTCCTCTTCTTCTGGTCTCAGATTCTCTGTCCTTAAAAAGCCAGCAACAGTGGACTTTGGTCTCTGAGCCCCTTTCCAGCTCTCACGTCCCTCCGCCCTGGGATTGCAAAGCAGCCGACGCAGTTGAAGTTCCCACCATGTCCAGCCTCTTTGCAGGGAGAGCGAAAGCCCAAGAAATAGAGCTGCCCTCCTTCTGGGCTGCGGGGCGGGGTGGCCCTTCCAGCAACCCTGGCATCCGCATTAGGAGTTTGAGCGATGCTCCTAAGCCTGCACTCCATTTAATTTCCTTGATTTATAGCGAGGATTTCTCGCACCTCCAGCGGAGAGAGCCACTGCCATCTCAGTCCATGTCCCAGGCTGAGCCCGCGATTCCTTGGCCTGTTTATCCCCCTGTCGCTACAACAGAGTCCGTCTCCAGGGGCCCTCATGTGCCTTTTCTGAGTGAGGTGGCATAGCCAAGCCCTGGCTCCTTTCTAGCCACTAGGATTTCCTCTTGTGGAGGTGGCTCTGGGTTGTGATGATGCACGTGTCCTAGCTGGGAAGGTGGCCCCAGGGATAACACATGAATTTCATCTGCAACCCCCCGTGGGAACTCCTCGGGCCCCCAAGATCCCATTTGTTTGCCTGATGAGGGTGTGGGAGCCAGCACAGCCTCCCAGGTAGAGCTCAGGGAAGTCTTGGGATGCGGGAGGACATGTCCAGGCTGGCAGTAGGGAGCGGAAGCAGTTGGGGACAGGGGCAGAGTTGGCTCCAGCTTGAGCTGGCCGTTCTTCTGGGTCCGATGGAGAGGTGAGAAGGGGATCCGGGATCCCACAGACCTGGGGCGGGGGAGGAGGTCAGGATGGGGACACGAGGCCTCTGCAGAGCTCTGTCCTCCTTCCTCATGGCTTTGTCCTTCAACTGGAGACCGATTCGCCACCAGAGCAGCTGGTGTGACCAAGCTGAGGCCACAGAACTGGAAACGCAGGCATATCCACACACAATATGGAGGGGAAACTTCTGGCTGTGTATACAGCAGGTGGCCTGAGATTTACCTCCCTCTGGTTCTTTACCCTGGAAGCCAATGTTGACACCTGATGACCCGTATGCAAGTCTGCGAGCAGCTCGGTCTATTTCTCTCCCTGTTTCTTCTTTCTCACGCCTCTGCCTTCTATGGGGCATCTCTTCTCCCAGCTTTCCTCTTCCTTTCCATTTTCCTCTCTCCTCCTTTTCTCGTTCAGCTCTTATTCTCATCATCTCTCCATCTTCGCTCCCTCTCCTTTTATATTTTCACTCTTGTTTGTGTTCGCTTTCCTCCTGTGTCCCCTCCCCTTCCTTTTCCCTGTTCCATTGTTCTTCCCCTAGAACGTCATTCTTGATGTGTGGCCCCCCGACCTGTCCTGCAGCGTCAGCATCCCTTGGGAACTTGCTAGAAATGCAAATTCTCTAACCCCCCACTCCAGACCTGCTGTATCGTACACTCCAGGAGGGAGCCCAGCAATCTGCATTTTAGTAAGCCGTCTGGGGGGTTCAATGCTTGCTGAAGTTTGAGAATCATGATCTTAGAGGAAAATGGCAATTAAAACAAATTTGAGCACTGTTGAGTGCTGATCCAGTAAGCCCTCATTTCTAAACATGCAAAACCCTCCTGTCCCCATTAGCTGATTAGGATGTCAGACCACCAGGCTGGCTGAGATGCTTTCAGAAACGACACAAGCAATTACACTCAAGTTCTCTGATTACTATCAGGCTGCTAAATCCCTTCAGCCAACCTACGTCTTTCCTGTCCCTGCGTTCTGCCCCGCTGCCTCTCCTTCTCCGGTCGCTTCAAGGAGTGCAGAGATCAGGGTGACGTGGATCCAGCTCACAGTCTGGATCAGCACTTGCCAAGGTGTGTTCCTCAGATACTGATATGGATATTAACGTAGGAAAAGGATGCTGTGGTCAAATACGGGTGCGGAAGCCCCAGTAAACAGATGACTCTGTTGCAGGACTTTTCAGAGCCCAAGCGTATGGTGGCTCTTAAAGTTGGGGTCACTGTTAGTAGCATGTCCTGAACTTGACCACACAACTTCCATTTCCACCAGACATGGCACAGGATACACACATTTGGAGGATGCTGATTCAGGGGATCATGGCCTCTCTCCCCAGGAGTGTGGTCTGTCATTGGCAGCATATGGGGTGGAAGGAAGGAGCCAAGATGGTACTCAGTAGAGTATCTTGACCCTGGAAAGGCCTGTGCAGGAAGGGAAAGGGTGTACTCTGCAGCCCCGGGCCTTTTGACATGCCTCCCAGCAATTCCACTATTGGATATTTATCCAAAGGAGCAAAAATAATTTTATCAAAAAGACACATGCAGTCGAATGTTTATCACAGCACAATTCACAATCGCAAAGATGTATACTCAATCCAAGTGCCCATCAATACACAAGTGGATTAGAAAAATGTGTGATATATGTATACCGTGGAGTACTACTCAGCCATAAAAAATGATGAACTAATACCTCTTGTAACAACCTAGATGGAAATGGAGACTTTCCTTCCTTCCTTCCAGAATATTATGGGGGTTCAAATGCTTTGGTTACATATATTGCCTTTGTACTGCCCAAGCATGACCAATGCGCAGATATCACGCACCACACCCGTTAGGTGTGAATTTACCCATTCTCTCTTCTTCCCTCCCACCTTCCCAATGCCCTGTGAATGTCACTTCCACATGTGCACATCAGTTGATCAATTAGTACCAAGCTGATGGTGAGAACATGTGGTGCTTGTTTTTCCATTCTTGTGAAACTTGGAAGAATGGGCTCCAGCTCCATCCAGGATGGTATAAGTATCGCAAGAATGGAAAAACAAACACCACATGTACTCGTGGCTAAGCAGTGAGCGTCTAAGTGGGTGAGGAACAGCCTTTCATGCTCAGACTGCGAAGCCAACTTCCCTCCATGATTATGACTGTGATTTCAGGATAAAGGATGAGAAAGTAGCGCCTCACGTTGCTGTTTCGTAAAGATGTCCAGAACGGACCCCTGGAGATTCAGATTCAGTAGATCTAGCATAACGTCTGGGAATCTAGATTTTTTAAAAGCTCCCAGGAGCTTTAGACATGCAATGAGGGCTGAGAGCCCCTGGTTTATATGAACCCATGTGTGATATTTAAGTGACAGTACATTCAGGGAAATATAGAACCTGGGGCTCTGTCTACAACCTTTGAAATAGATGTAAGGGGAGACAGCCAGATCCTTCCTATAACATCACCCTTGGGGCCCTCAACGGGGGAAAATGGACTGTGGGTTTACCTGGGGGTGGTGAGATGGAGGTGGGGCAGAGAGAGAGCTTCTTATTTCCCTATAAACTTAAAAGATATAAAAGCATGGTTTAGTTCGGTGACAAGTCATCCTCTTTTTTTCCTTTAGAAGGGAAAATTCAGGAAAAAAAAATTTACAGCCTATTTTTTTTCCATTAAACTTGAAAATGGTTGTATTAAGTCCCACAAGGGGGAAATGTGTTTTTACCATTGAGATAATCTATCTCAGTGGTCTTCAACTTCCTGTTAGCAGCAGAAATCTTTTCTCAAGGGAAGCCTTATATGCAAACTCCAACGTATAACATATATGAGTAAGGTCGCACTGCTTGAAGAGTAGATGGGAGATCAGAAGACTAAATAGGTGGGCCGTTTTCTAATTGAGTTTTGGAGGCCATAGAGGCATTTTCTGGGAATAAGAATGGAAAACCTATACCCTACTTCCTGGATGCCCCCTACCCGACCCTAGTCAATGAGAAAATCAGCACTTTTCTCCGTGTTCCAAAATGTTATTAACCAAGAATATTTGATAAGTCACAATATGATGGTAGCTTTCAAATTTTTGAACATGATATGAATTCTTGAACTACATTTATTTTAATGGGTTGAGATTAATAAAAATTGCATTTTAAAATTCTCTTTAATTGTTAGAATTCACATCATTTAAGCTTCTATGGAGACATAGTTTTTTGCTGTTGATTTTTTTTTAATCTGGAATTTGACAGAATTGAGGCCTACTATTGTCTCGCCCCAAAATTCCATAGCGACAACCACAACAACAATAAAATAGAGTTAGTGTGCTCTGTTTTTGCTCTTGCAGGAGTATCGGGGGTAGAATTATCTGACGAAAGCAACTGACAAAAATAGAAAAAAAGATACCACGCGGCTTCCTTACTAGTAGTATTTTAGTGGCAATAATAGACTAAATAACTTGGACTGAGACGTCCTGCATGTATTCCTTACTACTTTGGTCCTTTGAACTTTATTGATTGATTATTTATCAAGAACTTTATTGAGGCATAGTTGATATACCAAACACAAACCCCCACATGTTTAACATATGCAGTTTGATGAGTTTGGATATATATACATGCCTGCGCAACTATCATCACAATCAAGGTAATAAACGCATCTATCATCTCCAAAAATTTCCTTATGTCCCTTTGAGGGTTTGTATGTGTGTGTGTGTGTGCGCGCATGTGTGATAAGAACACTTACCATGAGATCCACCCTTTCAACAAATTTTTAAGTGCACATTATCATATTGTTAACTATAGGCACTGTGTTGTACAGCAGATCTCTAGAATTTATTCATGTTGCATACTTAAAACTTTATAGTCATAGAGTAATAGCTCCTCATTTCCCTCTCTCCCCAGCCTATGGCAAACACCACGCTATTCTCTGGTTCTATGAGTTTGTCTATTTTAGATTCCTCATATAAGTTGGATCATGCCATGCTTATCCTTCTATTCCTGTCATATTTCACTTAGCATCATGCCCTCCAGGTTCATCTGTGGTGCTGTAAATGGAAGGACTTCCTTATATTTTTAAGACTGAATAATATTTCATTGGGTTTGCTACCATAATTTGGCTACTTGTGAGGGCAGATATCTCTTCAAGATCCTGATTCCAATTCCTTTGGATATATACCCAGAAGTGGAATCGCCAAATCATATGGTAGTTCTATTTTTAATTTTTGGAGGAACTTCCATTCTGTTTTCCATATTGGCTATACCAATTTACATTCCCACCAATAGTGTGAACAAGGGCTCTCTTCTTTCCACATACTTGCCAACACTTACCTGTTTTTTTTTTTTTTCTTTTGGTGTAACAGGTGTGAGGTGATATCTCATGGTGGTTTTGATTTGCATTTGCCTGATGATTAGTGATGCTGAGTATCTTTTCATATACGGGAGGACTTCAAATATTTCATGGCAAAATGGAATTAAAAGATAAAAATAAAAAGAATAAACTTCATTTCCCAAAATAAACTCCATCATGTTAAAGACACTTTTGTAAGTGATGATACTAGCCACTTAGTTCATCCCCAAAGAATTGAGGGCTCTGAGAATTTAACCATGTCAATGCAGTCTCTTTTACATTATTAACTGAAGAAAAATGGGTTCCCTTAAAGGACTTTTTAAGATTAGGTAATAAAAAGAAGTCAGAAGAAGCCAAATCAGGGCTGGAATGTGCATGCTTAATGATTTCCCATTGAAACTCTAACCAAATTGCCTTTGTTTAATGGGAGGAATGAGCAGGAGCATTGTTATGATGGAGAAGGACTGTCTAGTGAAGCTTTCCTGGGCATTTTTCTGCTAAAGCTTTGACTAACTTTCTCAAAACTCTCTCATAATAAGCAGATGTTATGATTTTTTGACCCTCCAGAAGAATGGCGACAAACAAAATGTCTTGAGCATCCCCCAAAACTATCACCATCACCTTTGCTCTTGACTGGTCCACTTTTGCTTTGACCGGACCGCTTCCATCTCTTGGTAGCCATTGCTTTGATTGTGCTTTGTTTTCAGGAAGATACTGGTAAGGCCATGTTTCATCTCCTGTTACAATTCTTTGAAGAAATGCTTCAAAATCTTGATCTCACTTCTTTAAAATTTTCATTGAAAGCTCTGCTCTTCTCTGCAGCTGATCTGGGTGCAGTGGTTTTGGCCACCCATAGAGTGGAAAGTTTGCTCAACTTCAGTTTTTCAGTCAGAATTGTGTAAGCTGAACCAGTTGAAATGTCCGTGGTGTTCACTATTGTTTCTGCTGTTAATTGGCAGTCTTCTTCAATTAGGGCATGAATGAGATTAATTTTTTGCCTTGCAAATTGAGGTGGATGGTCTGCTACTGCAGATTTCATCTTCAATATTATTTCATCCCTTTTAAAATGACCTACCTATTTGCAAATTGCTGATTTCTTTGGGGGAATTGTCCTTATAAACTTTTCGTAAGGCATCAATGATTTCACTATTCTTCCACCTAAGCTTCACCATAAATTTGATGTTTGTTCTTGCTTTAATTTTAGCAGAATTCATGTTGCCCTGATAGGGGCTCTTTTCAAACTGTTGTCTTATCCTTCTTAGTGACTCAAACTAGATCCTGTTTAGACATGTTGTAACAAGTTAGTATGAATTTATTTTAGTACAAAAAAATAAAATCCATGCATATTTTTTCCTAATATGCATTTTCCATGAACTTTTTGAAGTCTTTTTGTCCTTGTTGGCCGTTTGTAAGTCTTTTTTGGAGAAATGTCTATTCAAGTCATTTTCCCATTTGTAAATTGAGTTATTTGTATTTTTGCCATTGACTTATAGGAGTTTCTTATATATTTCAGATATTAACTCCTTATCAGATAAATAGTTTGCATATATTTTCTCCTATTCCATAGGTTGCCTTTTTTCTTGATTGTTTCTTTTGATATGCTCAGTTTGACGTAGTCCCACTTGTTGATTTTCGCTTTTGTTGCCTGCGCTTTTGGTGTCGTGTGCAAGAAATCATTGCCTATCCTGAAACCTCCCACCAAAAAAAGCCCAGCACCAGATGGCTTCACTGGTGAATTCTACAAATCATTTAAAGAAGAATTAATGCCAATACTTCTCAAACTCTTCCAAAAAATTGAAGAGGAAGGAACGCTTCCAAACATATTTTATGAGGCCAGTATCACCCTGTTACAAAATCCAGACAAAGATACTTTAAGAAAATTACAGGCCAATATCTTTGATGTGCATAGATGCAAAACTCCTGAATAAAAATACCAGAAAATTGAATTCAACAGCACATTACAAGTATCATACACCATGATCAAGTGGGATTTATCTCTGAGACACAAGAATAGTTGAACATACATAGATCAATAGATATGATACACCACATTAACAGAATGAATGATTAAAAAGCATATGATCATCAAAGTAAATGCAGAAAAATCAATTGACAAAATTCAAACCCTTTTACTATAAAAACTCTCAACAAAGTAAATATAGAAGGAACTTACCTCAACAAAATGAAAGTCATATATAAAAATCCCATAGCTGATATCACACTTAATTATGAAAAACTGAAAGCTTTACCTTTAAAATCAGGAACAAGAGTAGGATGCCCATTCCAGCCACATCTATTCAACATAGTACTGGAAGTCCTAGCCAGAGCAATTAGGCCAAAAAAAAAAAAAATCCAGATCAGAAAGCAAGAAATAAATGTCTATATTCACATAATCTAAAGATTCCAAATTCACATAATCTAAAGATTCTAAAATTGTTAGAACAAATCAAAAAATTCAGTAAAATGGCAGAATACAAAATCATCAAAAACCAGTTGCATTTCTATACACTAACAATGAACTATTGGAAAAAGAAATCAAGAAATCAATTTCATTTACAATAGCGTCAAAAAGGAAAAGATACTTAGGAATAAACCAAGGAGGTGAATGACTGGTACACTGAAAACTACAAAACATTGATGAAAATAATTAAAGAACACACAAATAAGTGAGAAGACTTTCCATGTTCATGAATTGGAAGTCTTAATATTGTTAAAATGTAACATACTACCCAAAGCAATCTGCTGAATTAACACTATCCCCACCGATATCTCAATGATACGATATTTTTTTTATAGAAATAGAAAAACAAATTCCTCTTCTCCACCACGATTGTTTCCACCAGGGTTGAAGAGAGACTGTTTGAAAGGAGTTTGGAGGAGGGCAGTCCCTGAATACGTGGAGGAAAATCAAGGATGGTAAAGGGTTTGCCGGAAGTGATATCAGCTGAGTGATGAAATGGGTCCTCAACGACCTCCTTCAGTAGACTCAGATAGAGAAAGAAATTCCTTTTCCTTTCGTTTATTGGCTGTTGAAGGACAATTCTTGAATGCTGCGCCGCTCCGAAGTGGAAATCAAAGGGCTTTATTTATAAATCGGTGTTTTTATTATGTTGCTTTCAAAATGCCCTTGTGACTTGACGTTTTGTTGAATCAGACTGGCTATGCCATAAGCAGAAAATAGGGAGGAGTCGCATATTTTGGTGGTGCTCCGTTCCTGGGCGGCCTTACCCTCGCTCCGGGTCGGTCTGAATCCCATGCAGCCCACGGGGCTCAGGACAGCGGTGCTCAAAGTGGGATCCGTGGACTAGCAGCGTCAGTACGGCCTGGAGCCCCGTCCTAGAGCCTGCTGAATCCGCAGCAATGGGGCGGGGCCCGCTCTCTGCTATAACAAGCTCTCCAGGAAATTCTGCTGGTCACTCAAGTTTGAGCACCACTGGCCTTTTCCAAGGCTTCGCTGGCTGGCCCCCTGTGACTGAATATCCCCCTTTTCTCTGAATTCCCCTGTCTAACCCTGTCCCCCCTCCCCAACTATTCGGCACTTGGTGGTTAAGAGCTCAGACTTAGAAGCCAGATTCTAGGTTCTAGTTTAGCTCTACCTCTAACCATCTGGATGACCACAGACAAGCCACTTAGTCTGTTTGTATTTTGGTTTGTTTACCTGTAAAAGGGGAATGCTAATAATAGCGTCTACCTACAATAGTGGTTTGTCATGATTAAATGAGTTATCACGTTAAAGAGCCCAAACAGTACCTGGTACATAGTAGGTGCTCAAGCTATGTTACTAACCACAGATATCAGTCTCCTACCTGGAAAGGAAATGCTTTAGGTAGAGAAAATGTGTCCTCTAGTATGCTTTT
This sequence comes from Avahi laniger, assembly GCA_963575035.1. Taxonomy (NCBI): domain Eukaryota; kingdom Metazoa; phylum Chordata; class Mammalia; order Primates; family Indriidae; genus Avahi; species Avahi laniger. The sequence goes on from CAUYSK010010598.1 coordinate 105,822, forward strand.
CTTTTAGACAGTGCCAAGAAGCAGGCTAGATACCCTTGGTTATGGTTTGCCATTCCTGGCTAACATTTAGATCTTGTCCATGGCACCTGTTAATAAAAACAAGGCACTCACTTCTTTTCTTTCACTGAACACCTTGTGTGTGCCAGGCACTGGGCCAGGCCCTGTACAAACATTACCTCATATAATCCTCATCACCAGGCTAGGAGGAAAGGAATGCCCTTACGTAACAGAGTAGAGACTAGACTTAGAGACGCTCGGTGGCTTCCCTGGTGCCAACAGCTGGTAAATAGTAGAGCCGGGCTTAGGAATCAGGCTTGTCTCATTCAACTTCTAGGTTCCCTCTAGGGAAGAAGAGATGAACTCTCTGAGATAGACTGTCTTTTCCTTTACTGAAAGGAGTTGGGTGGCCTTTTCTAATTATAACATGACCTATATTTCTTTTAAAAAATCAAACAATATAGAAATGTGACATACAGAGCAAGTGGGCGTTTTCTGGTAACTTCACCCACCAAGAAGTGTTTATTGTGATAATCTAATAAATATTAGTCTGATTTTTTAATATGCATATGAGCATGCACGCTCATTATTTTTTTCTTAATAAAAAATGTAATCCATACTTTGCATTTTTTATATCCTGCTATTTTTAACTTCATATATTGGGGACATCTTTCCATGTCAATACATATAAATAAATTTCTTCCTTCTCAAAGCCTGCATGGTATGCTGTGTATGAATTTACTCTGATTTATTTAATCAATTTCCTATGAAAAGATTATTTAGATAATTTCCAATATTTTATGCTAGCTAGACAGCACTACCACAAACATCCTTAAATATATATTGTTTTGGAATGCTGTTTAATGATTTCCTTAGGAAGTATGACTAGAGATGGGTACTCACATTTTTTTAAGGTTTTAAAACAGATTTTTTTTCAAATTTCCCTGAAAAAATGTTATATAATACCTACTTCATACCTGTACGAAAAGCTTAAGTGTGTCTAGTTCTATGAGATGTTGGTTCTTCATTATAAATCTCCTTCTGTGCTGTTGCTAAACATCACATGGATTGAAAACTAGATCTCATTGCTTCTCCTGGCTTTGCCCCATTCCAGGACCATTTGCTTTATACCAATGGCCAATATTTCTCAGCCAGAAGTTGAGATTCTTGGCAGGGTTTTCTGTTTGACCCGGTATACCTTCATGTGTAAATTGGCTGTTCTCTAATTATAATTCATGATGTTTGCATATAATAGAGGTCTTGCCCCAGAAGTGTTAACTTCATTGGATACCAACCACAGGATTTTTTTTTTCTTCCAAATCACCACCACCTCCCAAAAATAGAAAAAAGGAAAAGAAATTGCCAAGGCTACAGACAGACCTTTATTTCTGATACTTCGCCTAAGCACTTGTATTAAGTCATGTTTTCTCTGGCGAGAACTGCCCTTGTATTTTTTTTTTTCTGTCAGTTTAGTCTATAAATGAAATGAAGTTACTGCCCCTATTAAAATGGAACATTGTGCCCTTGGTTTGCTCTTAACGGGTGGGAAAACCCTATTAAGTGTTTGTGAAATATGTCTTAAATACAGGAATTTTAATCTAGTGGTCTAATAAATCCCTCTCCTCTACTCAAATGAAAGTCTTAGGTTTTCCGGCATCTGTTCAGTTATTTGTTCACCAAAACTTCCTTACAAAAACCTGACTCTGAGAACTACAAATTGAGGACGTTTCTTACATTGGAGTGCTTTTTTTAAAAGACATCTTTCAAAGAATCAGAAACTTCAACAGGTGTATTCCACGGTAAGATACTATGTTAGAAACGTGCCTGGAATTCTTGCTGTTCTAGGGTAAAAGCCATGAAATCTCTATGACTGCCCCAGGATGTGACAACTCATAATATTCCAAGACCTAAGACCTCATAATGTTCTAAGTTCATTCCTTTGCCACAAAATTTGATGGTATCTAAAAAGTACACACTCCTTTTGGAGTCTATTTCATGGGAGTTGGAAAGTTTCTCCTTAGCACACTGAGCAGACATAGATTAATTCAGCTCTTCTGCATATTTCTGTCTACTATTTTTTAGGGCAGAAGTATCTATTAGGAAACTGAGTATATTTGCTGGTATAAATCTATCCTCATATTGGAAGCAATAGGAGAAGATGCATGTTTATATTTGAAGTCAAAGGGGTTTTTTTTTTTCCTTTTCTTTCAGCCCCAAGTACTTAACATTTATTTCCTAAAATCAAGAGCATTTCCTTCTATAACAAAAGTGTAACCATCGAAATCAGGAAACTAACACTGATACATTGTTACCCTATAGCTCTCAGATCCAATTCAAGTCTTGGCTATTGTCTCCATGATGTGTTTGTAGCGAAAGGATCCAGTTCAGAACCATGTGTTATATTTGGTTTTCATGTCTCCTTCAGGTTCCTTCAGTCTGAAGCAATTCCTCAGTCTTTCCTTGACTTTCATGTGTGGCCAACGTATTTCAGCAGAATGAGGCAAAATATATTTCAAAATAAACAATATCAGTGGGGATCCCACCTACACCGTGACTTTCAAAATGGGATGGAAATAGGAAGTGAGCATGTTCTGGTGACCATCTGGGAACTCCAGAAGTGAACTCTAAAAGTTTAGTTGAAATCCATGGTCATGATGTGATTCATTTCCTCTTGTCCAAGTGGTAGGTCTCACTGCTCACGGACTCATTCACTCACCAAGATGGTTTTTCTTTTCTTCCTTCCTTTCTTTCTCTCTCTCTGTTTCCTTTCTTTTCTTTTCTTCTTTTCTTTCTCTCTTTCTCTCTTTCATCTCTTTCTTTTCTTCTTTCTCTTTCCATCTATACATTTAGCGAATATTTGAGTGTCTATTAAGCATAAGGAGAAAGAAGCCATGTGTGCATGTTCCCACTGAGTACCGACCTCTGAATCCTTCTCAACACAGCATCCTGGGCAACCCCAGCCCATTTCTCCCTGTGGGCATGCTAGAGGAAAGCAAATGAGAAAGCACATCTCAGGTGGCCAGACATCCCCACACACCGTGTGGAACGGGCCTTATGCAAAGAAAATACTTGCAGAATTAATTTTACTTGGTGTTAAAAGCATCTTTTCTTTCAAGGAAGGAGAGGAGTCAAAGAGGAAAAATAAAACAGAGCAGAAAAGCGCACACTATAATATTGAGTCAAGTATGTGCTTGTTCCTTTTGTTGCTTATCCTGATGAGGACAGATGGCTGGAAAATTTGAGTTGCTGACAGCTGGGATTGTCCCAAATACTATTATGAAGATAAAAGAGGAAGTGTAACCAGGTTTGTCTGTTAAAAGTGACTAAGAAAACCCTTAATGCTTGTTTCAGTTTGTGATTGTAAAGATCATCCCCTCAAATCAGTATTGCCCTGCTAAGAGTTACCTTTCAGAGGCTGGGCACTTCTCTTAAATCTTTTGTCATTATTTAGAGTAGTCATGGAAATTCTTTTTTTTTTTTTTTTTTGTGGGGATGGGGAAGAGGAGTCAAATATGAAGAAACTTGCTAGATTATTCTGGACAATTTCTTCATTGGTAGCCAGATCTGCAAACTTTGAGGGTAGATTTAACTTTGAGAAAGGGTAAAATATCACACAGGGAAAATCATTAGGAATAAAAGGGTCATTCACTTGGTCATACGAATATGGGGTCAAACAACTAAGATGCAGTCAGGAAGTTTTTTTAAGCTAAATAAATGAATAGCGCAATAATATTGCTTTTTGTACATCCCTTCTAAATGTCCATTTAGACATTTCCAAAAGCCATGTTCAAAAAGGAACTCCAAGAACACTTGGGGTGATGACATCACATTTGTTCTGAGAAGTACTCTTAGAAAGAGTCTCCTGAAAAGCCACTCTGTGATGACCTCACTCAGGTGAGGTGACTAAAAACCTGTGTGGTCGTTTTATCACTGTCTCCTATTTCCCCCTTAGCTAGTGCCTAGAAAGGACAGATCTAAGAGCGAGAGAAGATTCTACAATTAAGATAAAAGTTATTTTAGGGGAAAGGGAAAGGAAGGAAAGAGAGCAAACGTTGGACCCTGGAGGTATTTCGAGAACCTGCCTTTGGCCAAGGGCAGTGGGGCTCTGGTGTGCTTAGATCCATCTGACCTCAGATGGCCGGAAGCCGGCAATGATGGAGGCCTGAGATATTGCAGACCGGGTTGGGGAAGGGTCAGGATCGTTAGTCATGGGAGATGCTATGAGGAAGAGGAGGGGGAGGAGGGGCGGGGGTGTGGGTGCGGCAGGAGCAGTTCCAGTGTGGGAGCCGAGGAAGACGACCGTGAAGATGACCCTCTATCCCGGGCCATCCTGATTACCTCTCCACTTGAGCTGTATGTTTTCACTACCCCGAGATCTTTTTTCCAAACAGAAGAGAGAGCACTGTATCTCAGTCTCACCAGCATCCCTTGCCAGCCTCAGCAAAGGTGTGATGCTCTCGGGCTGGACTTTCTCTCCCTCCAATTGCAATGGGGTCGGTCGGAGTGGAAGACATTTCAGAAACGGGACACTTTCTGAAAGTCCTGCCCAAACCCTCCCCCATCACTCAGCCTACTTCAAAATTAATTAATGCACAGCCGGGAGAATGCAGGCTTTATGTAATAAAACCTCTCCCTCGTTCTGCCCTCGCTCTGAACCCGCGCCTCGAGCATTATAGTGAATTTGAGGCTGATGACGGGGGTGGATTGACAACCCTTGATTCGGGAGGCCTCCCTCTTTGACTGAAGACAGGTAGAGACAGTGGCAGCAGCAGCACCCAAAACTGTCTGGCTTTCTCTCTCCCTCTCTGGGAAACACCCAGCCTTGGGGGCCTGCGCTGAGCTTACACGCTGCCTCCTTTGGGAAGCTTTCTTAGAGTCCTGGACGCCTGTGGTTCTCACACTTTGCCACACATTAGAATCAGCTCTGGGAACCTATACAAATCCTGATGTCTAGGCCACACCCTGGCCAACCACACTAGAATCTCTAGAGCCAGGGCCCGTGCAGCAGCGGTTTCTGTCCGCGTGATTCTAAGGAGCAGCTAATTTTGAAAACAAATGCCGTAGACCTCTGCTTCTTAAACTTTAAATTGCAAATAAATCCTCTGGGTGGGGATATTGTTAAAACAAAGACTCCGATTCGGTAGGTCCAAGGTGGGATCTGAGATTCTGCCTTTCTTGTTTGTTCCCGGGACAACCAATGTTGCTGGTTCATGGACCACACTTTGAGAAGCAAGGTCCTAGACCAACGGTTCTCAAACCTTGGTGTGCATCAGAGTCACCCACGAAGTTTCCAAAACACACATTCCTGGGCTCCATTCTCAGAGAATCTGCTTCAGTAGGTCTGGATGGAGGGCCTGAGAATTTGCATTTCTAACAATTTTCCAGGTGATACTCTTGCTGCTAGTCCAGGGACCACACTTTGAGAACCACCTGCCTAGACTGCTTTGGATAATGCCCCTCCCAGGTCTTCCAGAGTGCCTATGTTGACATTATTGCAGCAGTCATTTATTCAATCAGCTGGAATTTACCGCGGGCTCTTACATGGGCCAGGGGCTGCAGGAGGCATGTAGGAGGCAGTGCCGTGTAGCTGTTGACAGCGCAAACTTTAAATCCAGAAGATGTGTTGTGAATTCTAGGCTTGGCTTTCTAGCTTTCTTACTTAGGGCAGATCATTTTCTCTCTCTGAGCCTCACTTCTCTACCTTACCTAAAATGTGTTTACCAGTCCAGTGGGTGGTTCTCCTAACTATTGCCACGAAGCAGAGCCCCCTGGAGTTGGGGGAGCCATTCTCCAGTTCTGTCCAGTGGGCTGTGAGCAGAGGGACTGCAGCTGGCTTCCACACTAAAGCACACAGAAATAGACGTGAGTTCTCCTTGAGCTCTGTTCCCCTACCGTGGTGACTAATGTTGCAGATGATGCAGCTGACAGTTATCAGTGCTGCCACTGGCCTCCCTGAATGGCTGCATGGAGCAGAACCGCCTGACATCCTTCACTGAACATACAACATGAGTAAAAAAAAATCAACCTTTATTATATTCAGTCACTAAAATTCCAGGGAAATTGACTGCAGCATAGCCTAGTCTCGTCTGAATAATTCATCTCCCAACACAACAAGCCAAGCTCACTCTCAACTTGTTAAAGTCGATGGCCTTCTTGCATTATTTTCCACCACTAGCAATTCAAATCCTACCTGTCTCCCACAACCCCTTAAACCTGTGACACCTCCATGGGCAGCCCTAGTCAGCAATGATTTCTTTCTGTCATTTATTCATTTCATGAATATTTCTTGAGTATTTATTATTTGCCAAGTGATTCAATAACAATTAATGAACCTAATTGTTAAGATAGAGAAAGCAATGTTTCCCAGCCTTAATATATCTCTAAGACCTTTGAGTCTCTGATTACCTTCCTTTTTTCTTAACGTGTTTATATGATCTACTGATCTAGTTTTATGAGCTTTTGGCAGACCAGAGAGGATCCTGTTGCTCTTAAGTAGCCTTTCTTTTACATCCCTTGCTCCTGTCTTTCCTCTTCTCTGTGAATTTTTGCTGCCTTAGGCTGTCAAATAAACACATTGTTAGGAGGGTCTCCCCAACCTGTAGGAACTTCCTCCCTGTCAAGGATCTGGTTCATGATTCACTGGGCATAATCGTCATGGAATGTGCGTGTACACTTTGCTCTGGGCTCTAACTCCCACCGGCACTTGGACCTGGACTTGGTCATCTGCTTGATTTTCAGAGGTGAGGCGGACCCCATGGGGCAGACAGCAGCTTGTTTTGACATAATCATCACCACGTGGAAGTTGTGTCTATACCAATACACACAGAATCGAGCTATTAGGTTTGCTACTTGAATTTCGGCTCCAAGGGGAAAGTCACCACAAGTTTAGAGAAGTTTAATCTTTCCTGGCTTTGATGCTTTCCTGTAGGTACAAGGGGAACTGTAATAGCAGAGTTGAGAGGTAAACCATGGTACCCAGAGCTTAGACTGGGGAAATGAGCTGCCTAAGATAACACAGCAAGAAAGGATCCGAGCTGGAGCTAGAAGCCAGGACTCATGGCTTCCAATGCAATGTTCTGCCTTTGATATTATACTATCTGGGTATACTTTTCAGGACAAATATTTAAGGCTCCTGTATGAGACAAAATTATATAAATAATAATAAAAAATAATGTAACAATAAATTCTACCATCTTACCAACACTCACTGTATACTAGGGTTAGACAGGGCAGACCATAGACTAAGAGTACGTTACATCCTCACTCAAGTAAGATATTATTATTGTCCCCATAATACAGATGAGAACATTGAAGCTCCGAGGGTGAAGTAGCTAGCCCAGGACAATTTAGCTAGACAGCAGCAGACTCAGGATTCAAATCCATGTCTGGGAGACTCTCAAGCTGACCTCTTTAACTACTAAACCAGTGACTCCAAGGACTTCTGGCTCGTGTATGTGTGTAACGCATTTGGAGCTTTGAACCTCTTGTCTAAGCTCAGGGTAACCCATGTCTAGGACTCAGCTTCTCCATCTCCAGGGAATAACAGGACAATGTTACTTTCCAAATAAGAACGAGGAGCTGTGGTGACCTGGAACAGAAACGGGGTGCTGAGTAGGCATTTAATAAATGCTTGTTGTGTGAATGAGTCCAGTCGAGCTCAGCTTGGAAAGTCGTTTCCTGTCCTTTCTGCTTAACCATAAACTCTGTCTTGATTTTTCCCAGTGCCTACTTTTTGAGTAAGAGGGAATATATAAAAAGTATTCCCATGGTTAAGAGAAAAGAAATTGTGGTCAGGGACTGGTTTAGTGAAAAGGAGAATTACCCATTCAGGATCATTTATCAGTTATCTCATATGTACCAAGTTCTGTGTTGATGCTAGGGAGAGCTTCCCTCTTCAAACTCATCTGCAGCTCAAACTGTCACTGCTATCATCTCCAGCCACTCTCGTTGCCTTGAGTTTGCCTAAGCCTGCCAAGCTCATTGCTGCCTCAGGACCTTTGCATATGTCTGACACAATTTGTGAGATCCTTGCACAAGAACGTCTTGTGTTTTGATCTTAATGTGTCCTGTTCAGAGGGACCTTTGATTGTTCTTCCTCCCTCCCATTATCCTACATCATGTCGCACTGTTGTCTTTACTTGAGAGCCCTTCTTGCTGTTGAAATAATCTAATTTTCTCATCTGCTTTGTCTCTCTTCTTTGACTAAAATGTAAGTTTTAGACAAGCAGGGACCTTCTTTGTCTTGTTCCCTGCCGTGTCCCCAGAACCGGAAGTGGTGTGCTTGGAATGCAGAGATAAGTCCTCAGTAATAATAATTGGATGAGTGAATTGGATGAGAGACAGAATAACAAAGTGACTAGGAGAAAGAGGTGGGGTTCACATTCTGGCTTGTATTGTTACAACCAGTAAGACTCCGGCAAGTTAATGCAACCTCTCTGAGCCTCGTTTTCTGCAACTTTCAAACTGGCGTAATAACATTTATAACCATTGAAAAGATTGAATGAAGGCATGCAGGCAAACGCTTACTGGCATGCAGTGGGTGCTTGATAATGGGAAAACCATTACTGCCCTTAACATCATCATGATCATCATCATTGTCATCATCATCACCGTCATTGTCACCATCATCACTCTTGCTTAGAATGGAGGGAGTACCAGAGAAGATTGAAGGTGGAGGCAGGGGCCTGACTTAAAATGCTATTGTAATTATCGACTGAGTACCTTCCATTACCGAGCTCCATCCACCTGCCGGGCACTGTGCTAAGTGCTTGATGTACAATATCTCAGGTGACATCACCCTGAGACTTATGTGTGCATTAGGCAAAATAAAAAGCAAGCAGGATTCAAAATGTTTTCCCTTGTTCCAACTACAAATCCTCCTTTGTTATTACCATGACTCTTATTCTGACATTCCTACTTTGTCAGGTATTTGCCCAAGTCAGAGATGATGGCGCACCGTGGAAACTGGGATGCTGGGCCACTGAGAGTTTCATAACCTACGTTCCCAAAGCATAGTGCCATCCCCTATCCTGGGTACTAAAGATTCTAGTTTCATCATCTTTAACAAGGGGTCTGTTGAAGGAAAAACTCACATGAGTGATAGATGCCCTAAGCCAGGGACAGCTGAGCTCCGTAATGACAGCACATGAATGGAACCCTGGGTCAGGCCCATATATTCTTTATTCATACAGACCAGGGTTCCTCTTTGATCAAAGTGGAATTGCTGTGAGGAAGCATTACTCTGCCACATGTCAGCCTTGACAGATGAGCCCATTCTAAGACGGATTTATCAATCCCATGACACTGTACAATTTTTCTCAGACCTAGCCTCAATTTTATAGATTCCTCCCGAGGACTTCTGAAAGGCAGACAAATGCTTGCGTCAACCATCTGAGGGAAAAAGGAGTAACTACCAAGTGGATAGGACTGAGCTTGGGTCTGTGGGGAAACCTCACTTATGAATCCAGTGAAGCTCCCTTGTCTTGGAGACATAAGGCAGATCTTGTTGGCAGATGATTCAGAGCTGTCCTCTGGGTCATGTTGAGGTCACCCCCATTTAGTTCTCTTATGCAGTTACTTGCACCTCTTCCTGAAGCCTTTAGGGAATGGGCAATTGGACCAATTTTTTATTTAAAAAAAAGTATGTGTAGATTATTATTTGTAAATCTTAACCCTAATGACATTCTTTTCAAAGCAGAGTGTAAAGGGGTTGGCTGAAAAGTATGAAGGTAAAATTACCTCTACAAACTTATGTAGGGCAGGAGTGACATGTACAATTGCCTACATGACACGGTGTTCGCGCAATGCCAAGAACATTTAAGAGTCATCTGCTGTAGGAACGCCAGAGAAGTTTCTTCTCCAAGTCTATCTTTGATAGATTGATGATGACTCCCCAAAACTCTGGGTTGACATAGATCCTGAGACCACATCTGGGCTCAACAGAAAAAAAAAAAAAAAAGGATTGATTAGCAATGTCTGCTGTGGGTGGGGCAATAGAGACCTAGGATCTGCAAGCCAAGCAGACACTCTCCTACCTATTGTCCGACGGTCTCATTTTCCAGATGGGCAACCTGCATCCCAAATAAAAGTTACCCGCTCAAAATTAGATAACATGCTACAAATTAATGCTATTCTGATCCCTTTCCCATCACATTATGAGATTCAGCTCAAATCACCCAAGAAAGAAAAGCAGGCTGATTAAAGAAAAAAAAAATTGTGGACATGCTCACAATGAGTTAAGTTTGATGGTTTCCACCAACATCTGACATGTTGGTGACTTACATAATGTGTTTTATGTTAAAGCTGTCCCCATTTTTTTTTTTCCTTTGCAAAGGGCCTGAATGCCTGAATTATTTTAACAGGCCACTTTGTGCCAGTCGTTTACAAACCATGGGAACGTCTTGAATTTACACAGTCGGATTAAGGTTATTGTGAAGCAGGGTGATGGGGCTTTCACAGGGGATATCCAAGGGACAGGAGTTGTTGACTTGTTATTTGTTGAGTGATGAGCCCTAAACTCCCCCGGCCCCATCCCCAAGTGATATGTTTCCTTCCCACCCTGATCCGTTTTCTTCCATGGCCTCCTCTCCCAGACTGGCTGGCGCAGCTGCAAATAAACACGGGGTGTCCCAGCCTATGGCGTAGGAGTGGGAAGAGAGGAATCATGTTCATTTCGGATGCACCCTGGAGATCTTGACATTAACGCGTTTCTATCTCTGTTCTCAGTTCCATGAGTGGATGCTTAACGTGATCTCTGTTTTTGCGAGGGAGGAGGCCAGCGTGAGAGGGAATCTGGGATCCTACCCATACAAACGGTGGGAAAGCAGACCAGGACAGCAAATTCTCCCCCCTTTAGAAGACAGATCTGTCCTCCTTGTTTAATCCTCAGCACAGCTGCACTGCTCAGGGCATAGAGACATCAAATGAAAATGGATTCTGATTTGGGAATCGTAGGGGCAAATCTAATTTCAGATTATTCCTTTTCTACAGCTTCTTTATTCTGTTGTGGCCTTGTGCCAAGACAGAAAGGGGACGTTACCTGGGGCAGAAACCAAGAACCTATCACTGGAGATGCTGGAATGCCAGGTGTCTGCACCACCACTGCTATTCCTGCAATGTTTCCTCTGTGCCAGGCACCTTGCACATCACGTCATCAATCTCACAGCCACCGTCTGAGGTTGGCCTTCTATTCTTCCATTTAGCAGTTGGGGAAACTGAGATCCAGAGATACGAATGAATTTTCTCAAAGTATTAGATTTTATTTATCCATTTACTGGTTAAATACAGTTAAGTCTGGACGGTGTGCCAAGAACTCCATGTAATGGTGGATAGGAGGCAACATTTTAAAAGTTGAATTAAATAAGGAGCTCCCATTGCAAACGGGAAAATGATGTTCCAGGTGGAGGAAACAGAGCATGTGTCTTTTGGGTTATATGTAGTAGAATCCAGAAACCACCTCAAGGAAAAATAAAGTGTGATTTATTTATTTATAGTCTCCCAAAGGTAAAAACGCAGGTGGGTTTTGGGAAGGGGTGGGAATGAGAAGCTAGGAAAATGGGGCTTAGATTTTCTCTCTTCTCTGCCCCTTAGCTTCTCAGCTTTCTTTTCCTTGTGTAAATGGTGATCAAAGATGACCACCACCAAACTCTCATATTAGAGATTAAGGCACCTAAACAGAATGACTCCCCCTCTCAGCCCCAACTCTAGAATCCTGGGGACAAAATTTCTATTGGCTTAGCTTCTATCGAGTGTTCAACTCTGCTCAAATATTAGGGGCTGAGGGTGGACAAGCTGATATTACATAATATGACTTCTAGGGGCTGATGACTGTTGCTGAAGGACTCCATGGGTGGCTATTAGGAGGTGGACAGAGAGTCTGAAAGACGCTCCCTCACTCAGAGGCAGAGCAGAAAATGGGACTGAAGTGTGCCTAACTCAAGACACGACAGTGGGAAACCAGCTTCTCACAGTCCATCACTTCCAAATAGCACAACACTGGCCCAGAAAATTTTGGCCATTTGCGCCTCCCGTACGGTCAACTCGACATCGCCAGGAAGCATGCTAAGTGGGGGGAATGCTCCACACCATGTTGTGGTTGTCTCCACACGGTGGACTGGTTAAGAGGATGTCTTCAGGGGCTGGAACCCCTGGATTTGAGCCACAGCTCTGCCACTGTATGGCCTCAAGAAAGCTCAACCACCCTCATTAAGTGCGTTGGTTTTCTCCTGTGTAACTTGCAAGATAATATGAATCTCTAGCTCAAAGGGCTATTGTGAAAATCCAATGAATTAATAGAGGTCAAGCATACGTGACAGTTATTTCGAGATGCCCAGACTGGACACCATGGGAAACTGGGATGTAAGACAATCCCACACAGAGGGATGGTGTGATAGGTCAGGGCTGCAATATTCTGGAAGCTCAGTTGCCGTAATGAAATGATAGACCCACGCACGGTGGACACAGTTCCTTTGGAATCATGTTCCAGACACCACATGGAACCACGGATCCAGATGCTGACCCAAGCCGCTGGCTCAGCTTGGCTTCATTAGTCCCCTAAGATCACCCAGACAGATCAAAGAAAACCCATCCTCAACCAACCAGAGATTGCTCAACAGGCTGGTGACTGTCCCACTAGGGAATGGAATTCCGATGTGCTGGTTAGCTCTGGAGGAGGAGGAGGGCATGGAACTCTATTCTTTTTTCCAATATGGATGGAGGGCTGATCATGTGCCAAGGCTGGGAGGAGGTCCCGAGGTTGCAGACACCAGGACTCAGTCACGGAATTCGGAGAACTCAGCATTCGGTGGGAGGAAGACATGAACAGCCACAATTAGAAGGAACAATTAATTTTTTTTATTGTTCTGGTAAGAATTTAATGGGATTATAAAAAAGAGTCATAAAAACAAGAACAATAAAGTGAGATTAAAGTAAGTGCAAAAAGAAAATATATAAATTCACGAAGAGGATGAAGCAAGGGGAAAGTGAAAGAAATGGGGCTAAACTGTCGCCGGGAATTAAATGAGTCGAGACCCTGGATTGAGCGCCCTGGGTTTGCCTCTTCCAGGAAAGCATTGTGCTCTTGAGAAAGATGGTCCACCTTTTGCATCGCTGCTTCCTGTTCTTCCATGTGGGGGTAACAAAAACTGCATGGAGACTGTGTGATGAATGAGGAACAGCAGCTCCAGTGCACATTGCAGGGACTTGTTAGGGGTGGCGTGAGGTTTCCAGAGTGGGCTCCTGGTACAAACCCTGGGACCACAATGCTTTGCCATTCACCTCTTCTACCTAAAACATCCCTAATAGAGGGAGCTCTTTGCACAAGGAATAATGGCCAAGCAGGAAGCAGTCCACTGCTTTATCAATAACCGATACTCATTAATAACCTAGCCAGCACTTAGTGGTACCAAACACCGAGCTCTCTGGCAGAGCTGGACTTGGGCTTTGCTTGAGAATTAAATGAGACTTCCTGCTCCTACCTCCCCAAGATAAGTCCCGATCAGACATGCTTCCTCATCTAGGATAAGGAAGAGTAAGAGCAGAAAACAAAAAGTGCATATACACCATTTAAATTGGACATATGGCCCCCTAGAAAGAAGATATAGCTTCCCTGGTCACTAGTTTGGCCATGTCTGAGTTTTGGCCAGCACTTTGTAAGGACCTTTCTGTAACAAAAACATTGGTACCCCTTTAATAGTTTGAAATTCAGAAAGTATTTAAATTATATATTTAAAAAAAGACAGCCTAGATCCTTGTGTGTTTGTATATTTGTTTGTTTTCATTTTTTGTTCCTTTTTCTTTCCTGATGGTTGACATGTGGACATAATGGCTGCAATCCTGACAGACAGCGTGGCTTATGTGAACATGAGAGCCACATCCTAAAACGCGTGCAGCAAAAATCTGGAAACAGCCTTGGCCTCTGAGGACACTGAGATGCAAAATCTTCCAATTAGCTCTGGACTGATTGTTCTTCGGGTTTATATGTTGAGAGAGAAGTGCACTTCTACTTGCTATAAACTACTGTTAGTTTCAGACTCTGTTGCTCACAACTAAACTTGTCTCTCAATGATACAGAAGTCTTGGGACCTGTTTTAAAAAAAGTTATTAGGATCTAGAATGATCATTCAAAGTCATGGGTTTTTAAAAGATACCTAGTTGAATAAGACATGTTCAAAAAGATTTTCTGCTTGTGACTCAAACTAAAAGGAAGCTTTGAGCCCCCACTGGGTATCAGGTACTGTGCTGAATGTCCCAAACATCCAGTGTGAAACGCAGATCATCCCTTTTTGCAATTTTGGGGATGGCGCAGGCACACAAAGATTAATTTTATGTATCACCGAGGTGTTCTGCTTCATAGAGGAAATGACATTTGAGGTAGACTTGAGTATGGGGAGAATTTGAGAGAGAGAGAGAAGGAGAGAGGGGAAGTAGGGTAGGAAGTAAAGTTCCCTGGAGAGGTAAAAGTAGTACCTAAGGTCATGGGTGCAAAAGCACTTTTCCCAATTTCAGTATTTCAGCTTTGGCTTTTATTTAATAAGAGAATCCCTCAATTCACGGAGCTGATCAACCCTCCCAACAAGTGTCGTGATCTGGCTCCACGAACAGCATCCTATTGCGTCCCCTGCAGCCAGAGAGACGACATCCCAGCGTGGAAAAGTGTGGCCCGAGACTCCGGATGGCTGGGCTCGCTGTAGAATTCATTCTCTTGTGTAGTTCCCCAACCATCACACCCATAGGAGCACCCTGACTCATTGGGTATTGGATGTAACGTCTCTCTACCCAATAATGAGGATTCCTTCTCTTTAACGCATTAGCAATTCAGTGGTAACCATTGCTCCTTGCAAAAAACATTTGCCAGTGCAAAGTCTGCCCATTCATAGGAAAACACACACCTGACCTTGATTCATTACCTGCTATGCATTCCGGGCTCTGTGCTACACACAGAACATGGACTGCCCCATCTGCTCTTTGTCATACTCCCAGGAATCAGGAAGAATTAGCTCCATGTTTAGCTGAGAAACAGCCTCAGAGAAATCAGGAGAACTTCCACAGATAATACCACTAATATACATTGAGAACTATTACATTCTAGACTGGCCCTTCAATTCCTGCAGCCATCCAAAGTCAGAGGGTAGGATCGCCATACCCATTCTACAGATCAGGAAACTGAGGTGCAGTTACCCAGGAAGTGATAGAACCAGGATTCAGTCAGTGATTCGGCACCAGAGCCTACGCACTTCATCCAGTCCTAAGGCTGGGGTTTGAATCCAGCCCTTTCTGCCCCACTTTAGGCCTCAGTGCCTGGAACACAGTCAAACAGGTTTTGCAAACTCAAAACCTTCCAGAGATCTGGTATGCAAATGAATGACGCAGACTAAAGGTATGAAAACTTTCTATTGTTCCTGAAACATGGAGCCTTCTCAGTGTTTCTTTTGTCTTTTTTTTATTAGTTAGAGATGCAGGTACCAGAAATGTCTCACTGTCCTTAGTTCAGCTCTACAAATGGCAGAAACAAATAAATGCCTACGACACGGAGGCAACTTCTGAATTCCGAAAACAGCTTCCCTTCAATACGGTTTGCCTTGGAGAATGCTTGGGGTTTCCACAGACATGCTCGGCACAGCCCTGCGCTTGCGAAGGCTATAGGCAAGAATGCTAGACACTCTCTCTTAGGGTCTCAGTTTTTTGCCTCTTTTATTTAAAAAAAAAAAAAGTTAAGACAATAAATAACAGACAACAAAACCTTTTTCAAACGTGAGCTTCTCTCACCGGCAAGCAGCCTTCGGAAGGCAGCTCGGGGCGGCGCGAGGATCTGGCTGTAATTTCTGATCCTAACTGTTGTTCTGCAACTGGAATTGAGAAACCAGACAACATGCCCAAGATTTATGGATTCCATTGCTCTGTGTGCTGCGTGTTCCCTGCATGTGTTCTCTCTGCCTCGCCCGACAGGGAACACCACATCACAGGGTTTGTGGGAGTTGAAGAAAACTCTCACTGACTCCCTGCAAATGGTCCCAGTGGGACCCGTCCTGGGGAGAAGCTGTCTCTGGCTGATCTTCCACTGTGCTTGGCTGCAGACACTGGAAGGGAGAAAGGAGACGGGCACAGCCTCTTGGAGAGAGCTCACTGGGGTAGGTCACGTCTGGCATGTTTTCAGCAATTGTTTAGTAAGTAATAATAATAGGACTCGTGATCTAAAAGAGTGGCTCTCACATGTAGCTCTGCTGGTCTGAAATCCAGATTCCAAGCTCTGGGTGAATTCTCAGTTAAGAAGTATCTGGTGGAATCCTGTAATCTCTGCATTTAACCATCTTTCTGAATAATAACTCTTAGCTGGCCACCTTGGCAATTAATTATGACATTCAAAAACCACTGATCTAAAAAAGTCAATGTGTTGTTCAGTGGCATCTCATGAAGTTTCCTGAAATAATAGTTTGAGGCTTTCTTTGGCGGTGACCCCTCTAAGATGCAAGCAAATGCAAGCATATTTTCATCAGAAATAGTCTGGTCATCCTGAGACTTTACTGAATTCACTTATCAATTCCAGGAGTCTCTTGGTTGAATCCTTGGAGTTTTCTAGATATAATATGTAATCAGCAAGGAGTGAGAGTTTGATCTCTTGTGCCCTCATTTGGATGCCTTTAATTCCCCTCTCTTGTCTAATTGCTCTAGCGAGGACCTCCAGCGCTATGCTGAATAGAAGTGGAGATGGTGGGCAACCTTGTCTGGTTCCAGTTCCAAGTGGGAATGCTTTCAATTTTTCCCCATTCACTATGATATTGGCTGTGGGTTTATCATATATGGCCTTGATAATT